>APFE031760131.1:42725-79749 GCA_000404065.3 Pinus taeda
ATATATATATCAAAAAAATGCCCGACAAATCATCATCTTGCATACTTGTACTCAAATTTATTAAAATATCTTGCCCAAAAATAGTCCTAGAACATTTTCTACACACTTTTCCAAAGTAAGGTTTTATTAATGATATCATTATATCGCCTAGTATAAAAAGTGCCATCTGGCTTGGCATATTTTTCTAGTGGGAAACTTTCTTATGGCTAGCACTAGTTATTGATATTTGATTAAGAAAATCAATATATGTTATATCCGAGGGGACATTTGTTTTTCGGTAAATTGTTTTTATGTTATGGTCATTTAGCAATTTGTTGGACTGAAAACAATCCAGGATAATCTTTGTGTACACACGTAAGTTATTGATAAACTATGCAAGAGAGTATGAGATGTCATACCTTTAACAAGTAGCTCCTTCCTATGGAACCTTAATGGAGATACTACCATGCTTCACCTAGGAAAAAACTGGCTTAAGCATCAGATTTAGCCATTTATACTAGGTTTTCAGAGAAGATTGGATTTGCAATGGGTTCCAAAGTAGACATGTTGGTTCCTCACCTATTGTCAGAGTGGAGGTTCATGTCTCTATCATGAACCAGTAATGCTAGACTATATGATCTTCCTTTTTGTGTGTATTAATGAAATATGAGATATAAATGTTCATTACATTGGTTCTACTTTCCTCTTAAACAAATGTATGAGACCTTGGTATATTTTGGTGCCCATTATTTATCGGATTTCAGCTTCAATTAAGAAATAGGAAAATAACTTATACCACCTGTAGAACATTTTCAACCTGTTTTGTCATTTTGAAAATCAAAATCAAGCATCTTGATGAGTTGACTAGAGTTGCATCTTGGGAATGACATAATCGTAGATGTGCCAAGGGCTGAATATTTGTCCATCACTAATGGGAAAAATTGGCTGGTCATGCTCATTTTGATGGTATGATTTTTGGATGGCCGGAACTACAAATTATATGTACACACTCATGAATATATTCCCTGTTCCTTTAAACTGGGATATTATGGAATTTCTTTACTTATTTAGAAAGCCTCAATGATATGTTTTATATGGGTAAATGTGATTTGTGCCTATTTTTTACTTGAAGTTAAATTTTACTAAGTTTTATTTTTAACAATTTAGATGTTGGGATGATTTTAAATCAACTTAGTCATAACCGTGTGTAATATTAGTATTTATTTGTTATTCTTAATTGGCTTTTGAAAGTTACAATTTTCATACACATGAATGAAGTATCTGAGTCATGATGATTTTTTAATTCCAGACCACTGAGGATGGAAATTTGCACAAACTTGGATGTGTTCCAGACAACCACAACCACTTTTCTGGTTTTGACCATTAATTATTTCTCAAACATCTATATTTTCATAAATTTACTAATTGGCTTCCTCTATGCTTTTGTATGTCTTAAATGGTTTTTCTTTAACCATTTTTTCATAGTTTTGTGAAAATTCAATCCAAAAGAAAAGACTTCACTTTTCTCAACTTCTTTGCTACCAAAATATTCAAGTTAGCTTCATTAATTCTCACACAACTGAATTCTATGGTTGCGTAGTCCACTGGTACTACCATTTAGTCATAAGGTGAAAAGATACTACCCATGCTTTGAATATTGAGATTGAAATTGTAGGAAATGCATAAAGCATAAATTGCATATACACTTAGTCATTGTGTTGCATATCAGGATGAGAGATTCAATTCAATATATAAATGCATTCGAATTTCATAAAAATTCCTGATGTGAGACTATAACATGGTATTGGGGAGAAAATTTGAGTATTCTTATTCTTTTAGTTCACTCTAGAGGCATACAGTTGGAGATAATATCTAGAAGAAGAATAATCAATATAAGATATATAATCATGCATCCCCTATGTAGTCCCTCTCCATAGGCATGGGAAAGCACCCCTAACTAACTTGACTAGAGCTCAGTGACCAATCAAATCTAGTAAAGCAAATTGATTATTACCTCGCTTTCATAAAGTATTTCAGATTTTGCGCCTTATGGGTGGAATATATTTCATATAGTAGGATATGTAATTAACTCTCTTCCATTCCTATTCTATTACAATAGATGACTACGATTGGTTAGTTCATTCATTCCAAAATTATTATATAGATCAGCTCACGGTCATCTCCCTGAGAATTCTCTCTGGAAAAAGAATGAGGATTATAGCCCCCAAGCTTATATTAGTAAAGGTAGAGTTGGGGATGATACAAAGTCATATTTGATTCTCTACTTGGCTCTCTTGCATGGAAAATTTTAGGGGCGAATTTTTGCCCTTGGGCTAAATTAAGGGGTTTTATATTTTTATTGAGCGAATATTTTGTATCATAGTACATTGTTACAAATCGCCTCAAATTTATTTTATAAAAAAAATTAGGCATGGAGGTTAGCCCACCTTACTTTAAGGGAGGGGGTAAAAAAAAATTAGCCCTTGAAATTTGGAGTTACAATCTTCCATTTGCCCTCATTTTCAAGAAAATGTATTTAGGATAGTTATAAATAAAAATATAAATAGAGTGGAGGTATGGTAAATAAATAAAAGCTCTTTTTATACTTAATCCAAAGGTATGGTAAATAAGTAAAAATACAAATAAACTAGAGGTATGGTAAATAAATAAAACCTCTTTTTATATTTAGTCCATAACCCTCTTTCTATTTAAGAAGGATCAAAAACAAGGTTTCATTTAAGTGAATCCTATGGGCCAAATACCATATTTATAAAAGAGGTATGGTAAATTAATAAAAATATAAATAAACGAGAGGTATGGTAAATAAATGAAACATTTTTTTATATTTACTCCATATGTCACTTTATATTTATGAACACGTAAGTGTGTAAATAAATAAAAATATAAATAAAGTAGAGGTATGGTAAATAAATAAAACATCTTTCTATATTTAGTTCATAGCCCTCTTTTTATTTAAGAAGACTCAAAAAAGAGGTTTTATTTAATTGAATCTTATGGGCCAAATACCATATTTATAAAAAAGGTATGGTAAATAAATAAAAATATAAATAAACGAGAGGTATGGTAAATAAATAAAAATATAAATAAACGAGAGGTATGGTAAATAAATAAAACATTTTTTGTATTTACTCCATAAGCTACCTTATATTTACGAACACTCAAAAAATGTGTTATATTTAGGTGAAGCCTATGGGCCAAATACCATGGGCAAAACTATTATTAATACCATGCAAAAAGCATTATTATCCATAATATTAGTATTGATAAAAATAAATATGGCACATTGTATTGACCCATGATATTCACATGGAATGCAACCTATTTAAAGGGGGAATTAAACTAGCATAGATCCATCTCTACTCTGGATCAACTATCGTGATATGCAAACTAACATAGAGTGAAAAAATATTCGATCCCTCTTGGGGCTTGGTAGATCAAGAGTAAAAATGGATCTTGTCATTTAATATGAGTTAAACATTTTAACTTGGTTAAAATAAAAAAATAAAATAAAAATCAATTATTAATTTTATTAATTTTTATAAATTACTAATAGTAGTTTTTAAGTTCGAGGTTTATGATAACCCATGGTATTGACCCATAGTAATACCATGGTATTCATGTGAGCATATACTATTTAAAGGGGAAATTCTATCAACTTAAATCCATCTTAATTTCGGGTCTACCAAGTGTTGGGAGGGATAAATAAATGTCATCCCTCTAAGAGTGGTAGATGTGGAGTTAAGATGGATATAGATTGGTTTTTATGATAACGAAGATATTAAATAGACTTAGGAAATTATATTGTAAAAAAATTTTTAAGGTGAATGGTTAAAGCTACATTTAGTCACTTCACAAAATTTAGTAAAAAACACTGATATCTCGATTAATATTGGTTTTTCTGATTTAACAAAAAAATTCAAAACAATGAAATCTTAACTCTTTTTGCATCACCCTCACAGAAGAGAGATAGTCGTTGCCCATATTTCCCACCATTTTTCAAACATTTTCAATATGATATCTTCATGAAAAAGTTAAGGTACTGATCTTGGATTAGTTATTTGAAAAATATGCTAGTTTGTACAACCTTTCATCTTCTCTGATATTCTTAGTTTGTCGTAATGATCTGTAGGAGTTGGGTCACTGCATCATATTGTCCTAAAAGGTGGATATTGTGCACCAAAAAGGAAATTAATCCACATGTTACAACGCTGCTAAAAATGGTATGAAGGTAGTGAATTTGCTAATAAGAAATTTAGATTGGGAGAGACAAAGACGTAGATTAAATTTTATTATTTAATTGAAGATTTCCAATTAAAATAATAATAAATCTACATTTATATATTTATATATTGATTGTAAGGCTTCTGACAATGATCACTTCTTTCCATTAGATCCCCTTCAGGCCTTTGGGATACCTACTACTTCATTATATTATATAGTTGGGGCCTGCAACTTGTTAGCATGTTAGGGTAAACAAATTTGATGTGTTTTTTTTTTATCTCGTAGTTGGAGTCTATGGAATAAGAAAGAAATTCGATAGCTTGACAAAAGTGGTATAGAGAACATTAATCTCTCCTACCATGACAAACATAGCCACTAAAACTTGCAACACTTTTTGTAGGAAGTGAAAATTATGTTTATTTTTTCCAAACATGTATGTTAATATATTATAGTTTAATGGATATGTTTTATTATTATCATATATGGTTTCATACTTTAACAAAACATTCACCAAGACTTCACAATGTTTTATTATTCAGTGAAATATTTCCCAAGATCTTACAAGATTTTTATAATTCAGTGAAAGATTCGCCATGCTTACAAAGATAATATAATATGGTGAGACAATTTGCCAAATATATAATATATATATATATATATATATTATATTAGTGATAAAATCAGCTCCCATTTTTCCCATGTATCATGGGGATTCGCCCATTTATTATACATATAAATTTAGGGTGGTTCTTAAAATTTTCCCTGCTCTCTTGTGACATTCAATCTTAATAAGAGGATGTTTTCAAGAGTAAGTAACAAATGTTTTTCTAACTACAACTATAGCAGTTTCTAACAAGCTCACTTGACATCTCTTCCTTTTAATAAAATTACCAAACTTGCAAGAGAAAGTAGAAACACTAGCTTTGTTAGTGCTAGTATTCAAGTTTTGAGGGTTATTTGTTTATTTTGGGTGAATTATGGGTTCATGGGTGTTATGTGTAGCCAAAAGCCTTCCTTTATTCATGCATATTTGTTGGAATCTCTATCACAACAACATTTTTCATTGAGATGAACTTTAGATGGGTACCTACAACTTTAGGGGGAAAGGAAATACCAACATTTTTATCAGTAGAGTACATAGGGGTACTGGAACAAGCAGCTCATTTTGCCTTAATTTTAGCCAGTAGGGATGAGGATTCCTTCTGTTTAATCATGATATTCTTGAAGAATGCTCGTTGCTAATGACACCATATATCTATTGAGTAAGCATATTAAAGTCTCGTGTCTGAAAATAAATGGAGTATGTTCTCTTGCTTGTTTTCCACAAGGGAAATGTAATGAATCTGTTATGGAATTGGTCATCTTGTTGTAGAGCTATAAAAATGGTCTCTTTCACCTTTAGTTACCTCACATTAATATGTCAATCCGGGATCGTCTTGCTATTTCAAAGAGTGTCTCAGTCTGAGGCTTAGCACTTGTCAGAGTAATGCTTGTAGTACAGCTGTTTAGAAACTACAAAAGTAAATCGATGCGTGTCTACAACTTAACTACTTCAAAAGGTTAAATCACACCAAGCATTGCATCAGCCAAACGTTCGGTAACAATAACCCATCATTTTCATAACTGATGAGAACAAATCCGAGGTCTGGGAGCTAGGTAGCAGATGTTGGGGCTCACTACAGCCTAAGATCGTCCTTAATAAATAGAAATGAAATAGCAAGTAAAGGAAATAGAAATGAAATAGAACAACACATCATCTAAGGGTTCGATAGCAATAACCCATCCCTTTCATAGCTGATGGGAGCAGATCAGAGGTCTGGGAGCTAGGGAGGAGATGTTGATGCTCACTACAGCCTGAGACTGTCCTTAAGAAATGGCAAGTAAATAATACAGCAAATTAACAATCTGGAAATGGAACAAAAATTGAAATGGAACAACAACTAAAATGGAACAGCAACTAAAATGGAACAACAACTAAATGGAACAGCAATTCAGAAATGGAACAACAATTCAGAAATGGAACAACAATTCAGAAATGGAACAATAGTTGAGATAAGAAGTAACCAAGTTCATCAAACTGTGACTCTATTTAATTACTCCAATCAAAACATCAATTCTTCCGTCTTAAAAGATGTACACATACTATGGAACAACACTACCGATTAAAACCTTAGAAACACAACGTGCTTAATCTGCTTCTGTTATTGATATAAATAAACACATATGATTGCATCTCAAGATGAAAACAGTAACATTCAATAATCATATGAAATTAGACTTTTCAAGATAACTGTTGTAATGCTAAAGCACAATCGCAATAAACTCTGTAATGAAGTGACAGTATCCTGTAGAGATTAATCAACACTTAAAGGATTGGAAACATGATACATCGTCAATATAAGACTTTGGTTTAGAGGATCATGAAATGAGTTGAACATAACAAAGCATGTAATATAACGTTCTTAAAACACAACAGATTACCAGATTACGTCTACGAACAAACCACACAGAAACCACGCGTAATGGTACAAGAGCAAGTGTCTTCCAAGGCTGGGCCCTTAGCCTCCAGGGGTACACCGCTTAAGATTGATCCAAGCTCAAAGATAAAAGAGTAACCAAGTTTGTATTAATGCATGAAATAGAATTACAGGAACTCAAGTCTTCAATAGAACATAAAGATCATAGTCTTGATCCTCCTTAAAAGAAATTACATAAAAAGTCCACCCACTAGCCAACAGCACTATCCCTTATATAAGGAAGATGGCGGAGATATATAGATACTGAAAATAGATAAAATAGAAATCCCTGAGGATCTAAGATCCTGAGGGATTCGCAGAATCATTAATCCTTTGTCACTTCTTTCCATTTCTGCTTCGTGCTGGTATCTCCGCTTCCTTTCCTGGGTTGATCCGTTTTGATCTGGTTTGCTTGCGGTCTCCCGTTAAAGGGACAACAGTTAGCTCATCCTTGTCTTTTCCTTTGGAATGGCTACCTTCCGTTTTTCCTCCCTCCTACACATAGGAATGATAATTATCAGTGTTTCCTATTAGTCTCTCGTGTTTTGTTATAAATCCTCATCATTATCTAAGTTTCTAATGAAAAAGGCTTTTAAGTTCTAATGAAAAGATACTAAAATAACCATCGGAACATACCTTCCTTGATACTCCACACACCCCCCAGCTTGCCCTTTTTCATGGCCTCATGAAAACATTGTAGTTGACATGCAAGGAAGTGAGGGAGTAGGCTGGGGATAGAATCTTGTGTGTGGGCCTACAGCTGTGATGCGAAATTAAATGATCAAAGAAATGGCCTGCTTGGCCCTCGGGCATCTCATACAGGGCTTGGTATCCGGGTGCAAGATGCCAAATGATTGGACTCCGGAACCTATATCCTAACCAGGATGGCCCTGCCCTCAAAACAATTTCACCATAGAGGGTGAATCGGTTAGCAGCAAGCTTAAAGTTCTCATACTTAAATGGCTCTCTGAGATGAATGTTCGGATTAGATACTCGATATCGAAATTTAGCTGCTTCAACGGCAGGTTCTTTAATGGAGGAAAAGAATTCAAGGTCCTTCCAAATGATTGCTTCATACATGGGTCCTAATGCTTCAATCACTCCTGGAGCCCTCATGAGATTTCTATGTCTCCTCCATAACTGTTCTGGGTCTCTAGGCTCAGCTCTTACCCATAGATCTAATCCGTTTTCTTGTCTCTAAAAAGCATTGTAGGCTTTAAGCCATTTAATTTGATTGACTGCAAATGAAATAAATGCTTGCAATTGAATATCCCCAACAAAAGGGCCAGGGTTCAGCTCGGTCTCTTGTTCTAGTACAAGGTTATGCAAGTAAAATTCACACAATAACTTTTGCACTTTTACCCCATAATGTTTACAGCAATTTATAAAATCATTTATAGTGTTAATTTCTATGGGAGCACCTGCTTTAACAGCCTTTATTTTCAATTGTAAATACCTTTCCATTAGGAATAGGGCATAGTTCTTGGCAGGGGCTTTACATGCTAGGAAATCATTGTATAGAGAACACAAGGTATCCATCTGTTTAATAACTACATCTAATCTACGGGTTACCTTGGCAACTTTCTCTTGTTCCCTTCGCCATCCTTCGAAAGCTTAGCTTTCAGATAAGTTGACTTTCCTTAGCTGCTGCTATAGTTCTTCATATTTTTCTCGGGGGACCGTTTGCTCCCTAAGCTTTTCTGATTCTTGTTGGGCCTACTTCAAATGCTTGTGAAGGGTTCTTGTTTTCGGGTCCTTCTTCCATGCATTCGTGGAGGCTGGGAGCTTTACTTGAACTTTCTTATTGCGCTACTTCAAGTTCGGAACCCTTATTACTCCCGAAGGTGGTGCCTTCGTCTAAACCATCTTATCATATTTTTCAATTTTAACACGAACTCTAGCCCACTGCTGTTCCTTTTCAAATGGAACAGTAGTCTGCTCTTCTAGTTCATTTGGAACAGCAGTTTGTTTTTTAGCTTCATTTGGAACAGCAGTTTGGCTTTTGTCAGGGTTTTGAGCAGTGGGACGGCTTCTGGTCCTCCGCCTCTTGCCCTTAAGGGATCTTATTGGTGTGGTCAGAGATTTTCTTCCTGAAGTCCTTTCACCCTTTGCCTTGCCTTTAGAATCCTAATCTGCTGGTGAAGCTGGACTATTATGTTTAACAATGTCTGTTTTTCCCTTTGTAATTCCCTTTTTTCCATCATCTCTTCAGAAAGAACAACAGGCTGTTCGATGTGGGTTGCACTGTGGCTAGCTTCCTGATTTTCTCCCTGAGGTGGCTGTTCCGGGGTAAGAACCTTGCTTGGCTCTGTTATTTCTTGGGTTGATTCCTCTTCTGCCCTTGTTTCCTCTGGACTTTCCTCTGGTGCCTTCTGACTAGGAACAGGCTGTTCTTGCTCAACATTTTCTGATATCTTCTCATTATGAACGGAAAAATTTTCTACTTCCGTCTCTTCTGCATGCAATTCTTTGGGTGTGTCTTTCTCTTGGGTTTTCTCTACAACATGGAGGTTAGATGGACTCAGGGGTTGGCCATATTTGCCCATATTGGCCAAAATGTTGGCCAATTCATCTTCCCCTAACGGGTCTTGTAGTGGGCTTCCTTCCTGTTGTTCCATTCCTTCCTCCTACTCCGACTGCTCAACTTCTTTTTTCTCGTCTCCTTCCTCTTCAGACTGCTCATCCTTTTCTTCTTCTCTCTCTGCAGATTGCTCTGCCTCCTCTTTTTCTTCTTCTATTTCTACCTCTGCAGACTGCTCTTCTCCCTCGATGTCTTCTTCTTCTGTTTCTGCCTCTGCAGACTGCTCTGCTTCCTCACAGTTTTCTTCTTTCGTCTTTGTCTCTGCAGTCTGCTCTACTTCCTCGTTGCTTTCTTCCTCCATTTCTGTTTATGCAGACTGCTCATCTTCGATTTCTATTGCTTGGCTCGTGCCTTCCTGGAGCTTCTCTAGCCGTCCTCGTAGCCATGCAAGCCTTTCCGACTTTCTACGTTTTTCTAGCTTCATGTTTCCAATTTTCGGGTCATTTTTCAGGTTGTTTTTCAGGTTGCCCTTCTGTACAAGTGTCCTAATTTCGTTTTTCTAAATGTTGGGGTGTGCTATCAACTCGTTTTCATTTTTTCGAGTGTCCAGATGTGGCCGTCCCTTTATTGATAATGGAAATTAGTTCTTCCCAGCTGCTCTGCTGCTGGGTGAGACTATAATTCACTATCAACCGAATTAATTTGTGGTGGCTAACAACTGATTCTATGTGTTGTACCCTTTTCATACTTCGTGTGACATCATGCAATAGTGAATTCAACAATGCAGGTAAATTCACAGAACATTTTTGTTTTAAGACAGCTAGGAGTTTAAGATGTCGTGGTCTTACCACGTCTTTTCAGCCTTCACAAGTGATGTAGCTCTGGATGATTTTTGCCAATTCCGCCCATGGCTCTCCTAGCGTTGCTGGTAGCACCCCCTTTCCTCAAATTGTCAAACTCTGGCCCTCGTCCTGAAAGATTTCTAAAATCTTCTGTAGCGTTTCCTTCTTTATTTTCCATACTGGTCCCGTGGCCGGTAGTCCCGTGACTCTTGCTATTATGTCATCGGTGACTGTTATTCGCCTTCCGCTTACTGTGGAGTATTCTTCTTGTAAGTTCTATAAAAATTCTCTCGCTACTGTTTCATTGGACTCCTTCAGGCGATTGAGATAGGTCAACCATCCTGCTCTCTTCAGGATTCTTCGGGCTGCAGCTGAAACAGTTAATACTTGTGGTTCTCGGCGGACTGACCTTCCTCCCATAGTTTCACTACAAATTCTCAAAGGAATAGGAGTTGTTTGTTGAAACGCAGAGAAGCCGGTGGCGTATTACTTGTTCAAATTCAGATGCAACGACGTATGCAATGGAAATAGCTTTGAACAACAGCTCATGCAGAAGAAAACAAAAATAGCAAAAGATCATACCGTTGAGCCATGTTGTGCTCGAGTACAAAATTTTCTCAAATAACAGACTGACACGTGCTCTGGGGAATGATGAGATTACCTCCCCCCCGCAATGTGATAGGTTGTCTAAGCCGTCAAATAAAGGAGCAGCATCTGTTCTACCGCGAGGTATTTATGGAACAGCGTATGGAAATATGCCATGCTTGCAAAAACAGCCTATTACTGAAATCGAGTTAGAAAGTTAGATTTCTTTTAATACGTAAGGGACCGCGGTGATTTGATGGAAGTTCGGGGATAAGACATTTGCCATAAATAGTGAGTCTCACGCGGTCACTATCACTAGCTCCATAATGATTGGCGATAATATATAGTCATGCGCTATATGGTTGGGTAATTATATAATTAATTATCACGTCATAAGAAGCAAGAGGATGTAATCTCCTTACCTATTGGTGTAAAAATATGACTTCAATACCATTAACAGTGCTCTGCTGCCGACAGGTGTCCATAACCTTGGAACAGTTGTTTATTTCACCCCTGGAACCATAGTCCTTTGTGTATGCCAAGAAGCATTGTATAATGTCAAAATGTAGGCCACTATGCTGGCTTGGTAACCAGTTAGTCATAATGCCATTCACGAGGGAGGAGCGAATAGTGGGCAGGCCGGCTCGTGGTGAGACCTCCTGTTCCAAGGGTTATTTATTTGATATACCTTTCGGACCATTTCCCAGGTGTGGTGGCCCTAGTGGGAACGCCAATTCGCTTCCATCCTGATGATCATGGTAGGCCAACTCGTAATGAGACTCCCTATCCTGCAATTTGACAATTTTTAGAAACCCTGTTTTGCTTCCTTCTTTTTTCTTCTTGTTTTTAATAGAGAGCCTTCCCTGTTTATATACAAAGGGTGGTTCAACACTCCTTAAGAGTAGGAATAGTGGAAGAAGTCTTAATATCCCAATAGAAAGGTATAGACCCTTTGATCTTATTGCCGGATGATAATCAAAGTAGGTAAAAAAATAACCATCATGATACAGATAACCAATCAGAACGGGGTTAGTAGACCCATGGCAGCAAAAGATGATAAATAAGCATGTATTTCCCTGCGTCCTTTCACTAATTTAGGCAGTCTCTTATAAAGATAGCGATTTATGATTTACTGATTTCCGTATGCTGTGTTTTTGTTTCCATCACATAAATGCATAGCCGTATTCCAAAAGACTTGAAAGAACATTAGCAATAAGCCTCCTCAATTTAGAATAGAAGGAACAAGCTGTTTCAAAATCATATGAGTAGTGCTCCTCGCAACAACAGTTCACAGATGTTGTTCGTTTGGAGAAAGGAACAGTAAAAATCAACAGTGTTGTTTCTTCTGAAAAGGAACAACAAAATCAAACAGGTGTTGTTCCTTTGGAAAAAGACCGGCAGAAATCAAACAGTGTTGTTCCTTCTGGAAACAGCAAAAACACACAAGTGTTGTTCCTTTTGAAAAAGGAACAAAAAAACACAAGGGCTATTCCTTTGGGAAAAGGAACAACAAAAATCGCAAGTTCCGTTCCTTTGGGAAAAGGAACAGCAAAAAAGGAACAACAGAAATCAAAAGTGTTGTTCCTGTTGGAAAAGGAACAACAGAAATCAAAAGTGTTGTTCCTTTTGGAAAAGGAACAACAGAAATCAAAAGTGTTGTTCCTTTTGGAAAAGGAACAACAAAAATCAAAAGTGTTGTTCCTTTTGGAAAAGGAGCAACAAAACTCAAAAGTGTTGTTCCTTTTGGAAAAGGAACAACAAAACTCAGAAGTGCTATTCCTTTTGGAAAAGGAACAGAAAAAATCACAAGTGTTGTTCCTTTTGGAAAAGGAACAACAAAAGTGACAAAACATGTTGCAAAGATATGTACAAAAAATAATTCAAGAAGTTATATACAAATTGTAAAGAAAAGTAAACTTCTTAGTGAGTTACAGGTGTGGGAGACTTGTCTTCCTCTCGTAAGATCTCCATATCTGAATCTTGGCGTAGTTGTTGGCAGAAGGACTCCCGAGTAAGTGGTTTGTGATACAGACGGACTCAATGGCCATTTGCCTTAAAGGTATATCCAGAACCATCAATAGTAATCAGGGTAAGGGTACCATTTTCATGTACCTTCTGAATTTTATATGGTCCCAACCAACGAGTCTGGAGTTTCCCGGGAAAGTCCTGAAATCTAGAGTCATATAAAAGAGCCCAGTCTCTTTCGTGGAAGACTTTGTTTTTAATGAGAGCATCATGCCATTTAGCTCTCTGCTGTTGTATCAGGGCAGTGTGTTGAAGTGCAGAGAGCCTAATTTCATCCATCTCATTAATTTGTTGTAGTCGATTAGTCTGTGCCTCAGGTAAGTCTAAACCAACTTCTTGTGTTGTTCGTAATGTCTGGATTTCAAGTTCTATAGGAAAGATAGGTTGTTTACCGAACATTGGTTGGTAAGGTGAGTGACCAGTGGTGCTTCTCCATGTTGTTCTATAAGCCCATAGTGCTTCTGGTAGTCTGGCAGCCCAATCACGTCTATGTGATGCAACTGTTTTTGTTAGAATTGTTTCTATTATCTTGTTGCTACTTTCTACTTGCCCATTTGCGTGTGGGTGATACGAGGTGGTAATTTTATGCTGAACATGATAATTGTTAAGTGTTGCCACTATTCTATTCCCAGCAAACTGTGGCTCTCCATCTGTAATTATCTCTCTAGGGAGGCCATAGCGCACAAATAGATGGCGCAGGAACTGTATAACAGATTCTTCTGTAGCTCTGGGCAAGGCCTTTGCTTCAACCCACTTGGTGACGTATTCTATTGCCACCAAAATGTATGTTTTTTTCTTTGATGGTGGGTTGATTGGTCCCACGAAATCAAGAGCCCAATGCTCAAATGGTTCGATGACTAAATATGGTTTCAAAGGCATCTCATCAGAGTGACTAGGGCGTCCCGCTCTCTGGCAACTGTCACATGCTTGGACAAATTTCTTTGCATCTTTGAAAATTGTGGGCCAATAATACCCTGTGTGTAATACTTTATGTGCAATCCTGCGATCAGCGAAATGTCCACCACATGGTTGGTCATGGCATGCTTTCAATATATCAAAAAATTCATCTTGTCTAACGCATCTCCTGATTTGCATGTCTGCCCCTGTGGGAAACAAATAGTCCCCAATCCAGGAAAATCTGGTACTTCGCTGAACAATCTGTTTTCGCTCATTAGGGGTTAGATGCTTTGGTAACTTACCTACTACCAGGTAATTGGCGACATCAGCATACTAGGGTGTTTGAACAGCAACAGCAAAGAGATGCTCATCTGGAAACTAATCTTCAACTGCTGTTGCATCGACTGGTTTTGGCATTCTTGAGAGGAAATCAACTATCGGGTTTTCTTTCCCAGGTCGATCCTTGATTGTAATATCAAATTCCTGCAATAAAATCAGCCATATAGTTATTCTGCCATTTGTGATAGGCTTGTTTGCTAAGTATTTTATAGAAGAATGATCTGTGTACAAGATAACAAGGTATCTAGTGATGTAATGTCGGAATTTATTGACATCATGTATAACAGCTAGAAATTCTTTTTCAGTGACAGTATAATTTAATTCAACAGGGGATAGATTTTTGCTAATGTAATAAATTACATATGGTTTTCTATCCTCTTCATGTCCAAGGACCGCTCCAATCGCTGTATCCAAGGCATCAGATGATATCTGGAATGACAAATCCCAATTTGGTCCTTGGAGGACTAGGGTTGTAGATACAAGCTTCTTCAGATCGTTGAAAGCACGTTCACATTTTTCTGTCCAAACGAAATCAATATTACTAGTTAGTGCATACAATGGTGCAGCAATACGTGAATAATGTTCTATAAATCTTCTGTAATAACCAGAGAATCCAAGAAAGCTATGTACCTCTATTTGAGTAGTAGGAGTAGGGATAAGCAAAAGTATCTGGATTTTGGCTGGGTCTACCTGAATGCCAGCTGCTGAAATATAGTGTCCTAAAATAAGTCCTTCCGTCATCATCATGTGACATTTTTCATGGCTTAAACAAAGCCTGGTAGCTATGCAATGTTGTAGGACTTTTTCTAGTGTCTCTAATGCTGGATCAAACTCATCTCCGTATGGAGTAAAGTCATCCATATATACTTCCAGTCCTTCATTTATTAGATCTGCAAAAATGCTAAGGATAGCCCTTTGGAATGTTGCAGGGGCATTGCATAAACCAAAAGGTAAAACTCGGTAGGTGAATGTTCCCCAAGGACAAGTAAAAGTAGTTTTGTCCTGATCTTCAGGGGCAATCTATATTTGGTTATACCCACGGAAGCCATCGAGAAAAGAAAAGAATTTCTTCTCTACCAAAGTGTCCAATACTTGATCGATGAATGGGAGAGGAAAGTGATCTTTCTGCGTTGCCTTATTTAGCTCCCTGTAGTCCAAGCAGATTCTCCACTTCCCATTCTTTTTCGGTACCACCACAAGTAGGGAAACCCATTTACTATCAGAGATAGGGTAGATGAAGTTAACATCTAAAATTTTTTGAAGCTCAACTTTTACTACTTCTTTTAGATGAGGATTTAGTCTTCTCTGAGGCTGTCTAATAGGTCTTGCATCATTTTCTATGTAGATGTGGTGTGTACACAATTGAGGATCAATTCCCTTCATATCAGGGTAATCCCATGCAAATGCTTCTTTATATTTTCTTAAGATATGGATGAGTTTTGTTTCTTGTTCGGGTGTAAGGTTGGCGTTAATGTTTAAGGTCTTTCCAGGTTCAATTTCCACAATTTTACTATGTACAACTGAAGTGACAGGGATTGTGTGATCATGTGCATCTTTCAGAGGTTCCACTTCTACTTCGTTATCAAATGCTGCTTTTATCATATGACACTGGGTATGAGATGTGAGTTCAGTTTGACTAATAAAATTGCTGATGGAATCATCTTCTGTTTGGTCTTTGAACTCTAGTGCTTCTTGTATAGTTAATGGAGATCTAATGTTGTCAGTAAGATATGATACAGGGTGCCTATTAGTTTTAACTATTGTGATGCTTGGCTACGCTGGAGGATATAGTACTAAATTCTTGATATCCGCCCCCTTGGTTATGATCATGTTCCCTTGCCGACAACCGATATAGGCATCAGCGATAGCGAGCCAAGGTCTTCCTAAGATCAATGGATGTCCATCAAGTCGGGTTTTAGGGTTTATTATCAGAAAATCAGTTGGGTATTCCCAGGAATCAACCGAGACCATGACATCATGCAGTATGCCTTCCGGCCTAACCACAGACCGGTCAGACAATTCTAGCAAAGTTGAAGTGGGTTCTGCAAATGTAATACCTAGCTTTTGGCAAGTAGCAGTTGTCAATATATTGATTGCAGCTCCAAGATCAACTAAGGCATTGGTTAGGGTTTGACCATAAATTTGAACAGTTACTATTGGGTTTCCTGGGTCTTCATACTTAATAGGTGTTTCCTTTCCTGATAATAAATCAGATAAAGTACCAACTACTTGAACTCTTGGATTATTTATTATATTCCTTCTTGGTCTTTTTATGCGCAATTCTTTAATAGTTTTTGCATATATCGGGATGTCTTGAATGGCCTGAAGGAATGGAATTTTTATGTACAAATTTTGCAATTCTCCCAGAATGTCAAAATTAGGTTGCTGTATAGGTCGAGGTATGAATAAATGTTCTGGGAATGGGGGAAAGGATGTGGTTGCTTGATTCTGAGTTTGTTGTCTATTTACATCTTCTTCTTGTAACAGATGTTCTCTAGGTAACTGATCTTCAATATGAACTGTTTTATTTCCCTCTGTTTGGATAATACGCCCAGATCTTAGCTGAAGATCATTGCACTCCCTCAGATCGGGTCCTTCTTATGGTGTTTCTAAAATTTGGAGTGCTTGGACACGTCTGTTATTTGGATTGGGATTGGGCTGGGCTGGGAGTTGGGGTCTTAAATTAGATTGGGGGTTTTGCTGTAAAGTTGGCAGTGTAGGTTGAGGGAAAGGAATATTTCCTACTGGCTGTTGTGTTGGTCTTTGCCAGTTAGTCTGCCAGACTGAACCTTGTGAAGTGGGGGGAGTCCATTGTGGTGGGTATGGGTTGTTTTGCCAGTTTGGTGGCGGATAAGGAGGATTCGACCAACCAGATTGGCTTGTCTGATTTAGCGACGGGTTTGCAGAAGGATACGACTGTGATGACCAGTTTGGAAATGGGGGCTGAAACTGACTTTGCCATGTATTATACTGTTGATTATTGTACTGCAAATACTAAAAAGAAGAAGCTGGGTCTGGAAACATACCAGTTTGTCACGACTGCCACTGACGACACTGGTTAAGTAGATATATTGCCTCTGGTTCTTCTTCTGCTTCCTTATATATCGCTTTCAGTCCAGGTAATGAGGGAAAACTTTCTGTAGAGTGATCCCTTGTACAGATAGTGCATGTCTGGACTGTATCCAATGGACACTCCTTATGGCTATGCTTCTTCGTGCACCTGGGGCAGAAGATTGCCAAATTCTGTTCTGCCTCCATTTGTTTCTGTTTGGCCTACAAAACATCCAATTGTGTAGTCAGTGTTCCTAGTATATCAGTTTTAAAATTTTCAAATAAATTTCCAATTTCCACACGCGTTACTCCTTCTGATTAAATTTTGTTTTCTCTTGCAAACCGATCATGTTCTACTGGTTTGATTCGTGTACTGCCTCTCGAACTCCTGATACATAGATCAATGATGTCAGCAAAACTTTCCTGATAAATATCCCCTTTCCCCATAATGTTTAATGTTTCAATCCATTGTTCTTTCATGCCCCTTATTAATGTTGTTTTCAACACGTTATCAGGCAAGGGAAACGACGCATAGGGAGATCTTTGTATATTATACTGGAAACATTCCACATATTCTTCTAATGTTTCATTTGGTCTAGCTATCATCTGAAATATTTCATCTTTTAGTTCTCTATACCTGCAGTAGTCTTGATATTTTTTCAAAAAGGATTCTTTCATTTGTTCCCATTTATTTATAACCCCACCACCTAATCCCATAAACCATCTTAGAGAAGCCCCTTTTAGAGTAGAGGGGAACAATTTTAGTTTCTAGGGGTCTTTGGTGTAATCATATCCTCTACATAGTACATCAAATTCAAATAAAAATGCATTTGGGTCCTCTGATGTAAGTCCGTGAAATGTAGGGATGTGTTGAAGGGGAATTGCTTTCATAGGGGCATTTGCTGCGGAATCCACTATGGGGTATTGTAATGTAGAGGTTTGGGTGTTTGGCGGATTTTGAGTCATCCGGTCAAATATATGCCAATAACCTTCCAGAATATTTAAGAGGGTATTCCTAGGTTAAGGAGGAATGTCTTTAACAGGAACAGTTTTAATAACACTTCCTCTATCTGGGATTTCTATCTGAGGGGATTGGGTCTCTTCAATAATAATTTTCACCACACTCCCTTTGCCTGGGCTATTCAATGGCTGAGTTATCCTAGGATGAGATCTTGGCTCCCCAGTTTCCTCAGTTTCCCCTTCTCCTTCACAAAGATTACTGAGATTCCCTTCTTGCAATCGTTCTGGAATAGAATTTTCAATTTCTTTAAAGTCCTGTTCGTCAGTTTGACTATGCACCTCAGCAAAGGCTACAGATGGTGAACCTGTGGCTTGAAGGGAACTAGTAGGCTGCTTGGAAGTAACTTTCCTGGGTCCTACTGAAGGCTGAGATTCGACTTTCTTATAGATTTCATCTATGAATGTTGATCGACCAAGGGTCACCGGCCCCTTAGCTTTTCCTGGCTTTGGTAAAGGTTTGGGATTTTTCTCCGGCTTTTTCTGCTTAGTCATGCACTCAATTTAACTACTAAATCTTTCTTAAGCAGATAGCAGCAAATCTGCAGGAAAGCAGGCAAAGGAGCAGGGCTTTCACATGCTCCGCACGTAGGTTCTTACCTTCCGTTTTCAAAACCCAATTCTTCCCTAGCAGGTTTGTACACTACCTTGAAAAAACAAATGGCTACACTCTTTCCCTGGCAACGGCGCCAAAATGTAGAGATATAAAAAGGGTCTCTTTCACCTCTAGTTACCTCACATTAATATGTCAATCCGGGATCGTCTTGCTATTTCAAAGAGTGTCTCAGTCTGAGGCTTAGCACTTGTCAGAGTAATTCTTGTAGTACATTTGTTTAGAAACTACAAAAGTAAATCAAAGCGTGTCTACAACTTAACTACTTCAAAAGGCTAAATCACACCAAGCATGGCATCAGCCAAAGGTTCGGTAACAATAACCTATCCTTTTTGTAACTGATGAGAACAGATCTGAGGTCTGGGAGCTAGGTAGCAGATGTTGGGGCTCACTACAGCCTGAGATCGTCCTTAATAAATAGAAATGAAACGACAATTAAAGGAAATAGCAATGAAATAGAACAACACATTAGCCAAGGGTTTGGTAGCTATAACCCATCCCTTTCATAGCTGATGGGAGCAGATCAGAGGTCTGGGAGCTAGGGAGCAGATGCTGATGCTCACTACAGCCTGAGACTGTCCTTAAGAAATGGCAAGTAAATAAAACAACAAATTAGAAATCTGGAAATGGAGCAACAATTCAAATGGAACAACAACTAAAATGGAACAGCAACTAAAATGGAACAACAACTAAATGGAACAACAATTCAAAAATGGAACAACAATTCAGAAATGGAACAGCAGTTGAGATAAGCAGTAACCAAGTTTATCAAGCTGTGACTCTATTTAATTACTCCAATCAAAACATCAATCCTTTAGTCTTAAAAGATGTACACATACTATGGAACAACACTACCGATTAAAACCTTAGAAACACAACGTGCTTAATCTGCTTCTGTTATTGATCTAAATAAACACATATGATTGCATCTCAAGATGAAAACAATAACATTCAATAATCATATGAAATCAGACTTTTCAAGATAAATGTTGTAATGCTAAAGCACAATCACAATAAACTCTGTAATGAAGTGACAGTATCCTGTAGAGATTAATCAACAGTTAAAGGATTGGAAACATGATACAACGTCAATATAAGACTTTGGTTTATAGGATCATGAAACGAGTTGAACATAACAAAGCATGTAATGTAACATTCTTAAAACAAAACAAATTACCAAATTACATCTATGAACAAACCACACAGAAACCACGCGTAATGGTACAAGAGCAAGTGTCCTCCAGGGTCGGGCCCTTAGCCTCTAGGGGTACACTGCTTAAGATTGATCCAGGCTCAAAGATAAAAGAGTAACCAAGTCTGTATTAATGCATGAAATAGAATTACAGGAACTCAAGTCTTCAATAGAACATAAAGATCATAGTCTTGATCTTCCTTAAAAGAAATTACATAAAAAGTCCCCCCCACTAGCCAACAGCGCTATCCCTTATATAAGGAAGATGGCAGAGATATATAGATACAGAAAATAGATAAAATAGCGATCCCTCAAGATCTAAGATCCTGAGGGATTCGTAGAATCATTAATCCTGCGTCACTTCTTTCCTTTCCTGCTCCGTGCTGGTATCTCTGCTTCCTTTCCTGGGTTGATCCATTTTGATCTAGGTTGCTTGCGGTCTCCCGTCAAAGGGACAATAGTTAGCTCATCCTTGTCTTTTCCTTTGGAATGGCCACCTTCTGATTTTCCTCCCTCCTGCACATAGGAATGACAATTATCAGTGTTTCCTATTAATCTCTCGTGTTTCATTATAAATCCTCATCATTATCTAAGTTTCTAATGCAAAAGGATTTTAAGTTCTAATGAAAAGATACTAAAATAACCATTGGAACATACCTTCCTTGATACTCCACACCTGTGTTTTTCATCATGGTTAGCATCATCATCAAAGATAAGAGGGATATCATAATTTATGGCTAGCAAAAGTCCTAAAACCATAAAAATGTTGTGCCAACAGATAATTCCTGTAACATTTTGGCAACAAAATGGCATGGCACCCATTGTTCCTCAGACCAATTGTCCACAGGTAATCTCTGTTTCTGAACTTGTATAAGCCATGAGAAGTTCTATCCATTTGAAATTTATACATTAAAGTTACACAACCTAAAGTGACTTGAAGAAAGAAAACCCAAAATTTGAATATTGCAACAAAATGAATCATAATTCAAATGCCCTTGGATGGGAGAAAGTTGGTTCATAACTGTTGGATTGTGAAAAACATATGTTTTTTCTCCTCATTTGCTTAATTGATCATATGGTTTTTTCATTAATTTACTCTTGTCTTGAGTACATTCTCGAAGAAAGACCATGAGAAGAAAATATAAAGTAGTAATGGAAAAATTACATGTTTTTAGTATCAAAATCCTAAGTTTCCATATGCACAGGTTGACTGGATTGGACAACTGATGTTCCTTTTGGATAAGACAACAACGCCAAGAAAGGGAGATGTCATTAATTACAGCTGTGTGAACCATGCTAAAGGTGGAGGCAGAATATGGGATTAATGTGGAAATATGATCGTTCAGCCGAGCAATCCTGAGGATCTTTTGATCCTTAGGATAAGCTCTAATTTTTCTACCATTTCATAGAATATATAACGCTAGTAAATCCAAATGAAAGTAACTTTGTAAGTTTGTAATTTCTAAAATTCCAGCAAGACTGCGAATGCAGATTGAACTTTAAGGAGTCGAAGTGATTTTGTAATTCTTTTGATGTTTTAATGAAAGACTCTAAGATTTCCATTAAATCCGTGTATTGAGTTTCGATAGAAGTTTTCTTCTAAAGGCTTTGGGCTCGGTCACTGGAAGATCCACTTCTCCTTGTATTATGTTATTTACATTTTACTATCAAGATTTACGTTGTTTTTTCTTCTCTAGGTTGAGTTAGAGTAAATCATATAGCTAAATTAATATTGTTTTTATTTACAGAAAGTAAGTTTGTATATGATTATTGTTCCCTCTTAGTATGTGATTTCTGTAATTACTTCTAGCTCTCAATATTCTTCGTAATTAGTATGATTTGAATAGTCTCCTTTAATGCACATGGATTTGATTATTTGGGTTGATTTCCTCTCTCGTACGAGGACATTGGATTAAGATCTTGGTTTGAAAGTAGTTTTCAAGTGATTTATCTTTCCGATTTCGAATTATAGAATAATTCTCATTCTGCATTTCTAATAGTTAATGAGTTGTTAAGAGATCTTTTATTTATGCAACGATTAGTTAGGATTAATTACCTACATTTCAATCTCTGATTGTTATCGCATAGACAGTGCTTACAACCTTGAAATAGATAGACAAATCCCAGGTTGACATATTAATGCAGGATTAAGATTTATTTATAAAGTCATCTTAGTGCACCAACAATAACTAGAGGAGATCTCATACTTCAGTAAATGAATCAAACTGAGGAACTTGAAAAATGAATTTATTTAAAAGGATACCAAACAATGTAGGGACAAGTTTATGGAAGGATTGTTGCAGGCTTAGCTAGGTTTTTGAAGGATTGAAATTTGAGAGGAGTTTCTCAAGTTTGCAAGGGAGTTATGTGAGAGGACTAGTCTCATCCAATGTCATCATGAAATAGTGCCTTGCTAGTCATGAAAATATTGCACTACACATTAATATATAATTGTTATGACAAAACATAAATTTAGAAGTTGTAATATGATTACTTTATTTTTGTTGGCACTGTAATCTACTATATTGGGTGTGCTAGCTCTTCATTTTCATTTGTATACCACCCATGAAAGGTTCAACCTTTTAATTATGTAAAATTTATCCCATATTAAATGGAAAAGGTGCCAAATTTATCACAATGAATGGGTAGGCTAGAATTGGGTCACATTGATGACAAAATAATGAAAACAAGGAGATACAAGTTTGAAAACATTCGTTGTAGATGAAAATATATATTACACATGTTGAACTTGTAAAGATTTGTATGGATTAGAAGGTTGTATACTTCTCTCTTGTAGTAGAAGATTGCAGTCTAGGATGGAATAGAGGATCATACAAATTATGTTGGCTGATAGTGTGAGATTGGTGATCTACACTCACATCAATCCTAGAGAAAGGTATAAATTGAGACCTATTGAGCGAGAAAAGGAATTTCCTTATGATTGTGAAACCTTATCCTGTAAGGGCTCTAGATTATACCTAAGAGGAAATTAATATAAATGAGTGAGACAAAGGTGATATATATACGTTTGAGAATTTAAATGAGCTTTAAAGGGTTTACCTTTGGATGGTAACAATTTTCAAAGTATATCGAGGGCCTACCTTGCAATGCTAAATTTAAATGGTTGTGAGCCAACTCAATTTGTTTTATATATTACATCCATGGGTGAAGTTTTTTTCAAGTTGGCCTATAGGGATGGAAATATATTGAGAAGGGTGTTGATTTTTGAAAATAGGACATTTAAGGGGTTTGCTGGTGTGATCATGGGGCTTATCAATTTATCAAATAATTAATTTTGGAAGGTTATGTTTCTTCAATTGCATTGTTCACTTGGCAAATATTTGAACGTGTGCTAGTATTCCAATGGAAAAAAATCTAGTGTTTGAAGAGATTTGGAGGCTACACGAAGAATCATTAAGCCCTTTATTATCATCACTATGGGGTTCACCATGTATTGTGAAATATTTTCCACCCACCTTAGAGGCCACTTGGGGGCTTGTGTTCCCACAATGGAGGATGCTTCAATGGCTATGGTAGCATATTTTAAATGTTAAAAGTTTACATAATTTCTTGAAGAATTTAATATTATTATTAATTATATAACATTTGTAGGGTCTTAGGATTAACTATTAGACTTCCCCACTCATAAATTATTTCTTTATAAAACAAGTTTGAGTTTCGTGGGTTCTTAGTCACATCATAGGAAGTCAGATACAACTATCTGGTTCAGTGAAAAAATATTGGTTTGTCACTAAACTGACATTTTCTGGTTCACAGAAACTGGTCAGAACAATTTGGCACTCGAAATGGCCTCACTAGATTTGTTGTCAAGATGGTCAGACCTATCAGTTCAACTACTTCTAGTCTAGTCGAATAACATTGGTGCTACTATTTAGAATATATCATAGTTACCTTTGGAAGGACAATGAGGAATTTTGGAAACTTGTGATACAAAACTCTTATTGGTGAAGAAAATAAATCTACCATGCAACTGTTGTTCAAAATACGTTGTGACTCAATGTATTGCAATTATGGCTAACATTGTCATGTTAGGTTGTAGGGAGTGTAAACAGTCATAGGGGGATGGTTTAAATGGTACAAAAACATATTCCTAGAAATGTTGACTTTCTCTTTAGTGAAGTGTCAAAATTTCTAGGAATATGTTTTTGAAGAATAAGTTGTCATAGACATGCAAGGGGTTCAGTCATTGTGACAAGTTACATTCAAAAATTTGGACGGATCAAATAAATTACACGGTGTTATTTCATAAATCTCTAACAAAAAAGTTACCTCTTGAATGTTATGAAGTTTAGAGACCATCACTTTGTCATTGACATGAAGATAGAAGTCTCCATTTCGCTAAATGTCTTTTCACAAGAAGGAATAATATAAGAATCAGTTGTTTCCCAAAAAAGAATGTGTGAGACTATGTTCTCATCAGGATGATGAAGGATGGAAGAAGAAGAAATATGAAAAATATAAGATGCAAGCATCTTCCCTTGACAATGGTTCTAGGAAAAAGAATCAGGTGATTTTTGCAAGTGTGATAAGAAACAATACTATGCTAATGAATTCTCAAAGAATAAAGTATTTAGAAAAGGTAATGGTAACAACCACAAAAAAAAAAAATTGTAGTTAGTGAAAATAGTTCAACTAAAGTGAATGGGTTGGCATCCACATTAAACACTGCAATTTTGACAATTTCATCCATTTCTACATATTATCACTTGGAAATACTTTACATATTTCAACAAAAGAAACCAAATTTGTCTAGATAACTATTGGGAACTAAGTCCCTCTAACTGATGAAGCTTCCTATGACTTCAGAATTGGTGATATCAATTTGAGGGGAGTCTCGCTGGATGATTTAAGGCTTCAAGTTTGAATTCCCAAGGGAAATTGGAAACCCAAATCTGCAATAAAACTTGTTCATGTTCAATAGGATTTTAAAAATTTGTAGTTTCTCTTTTCAAACCTCTGTGTTGTAGCCGCTACAACACCACCCAAAATATTGGGCATATCTAAAATTTTGGGTCCCCCACTGCTTGCCTCAAGCAATTAAGGGGTGCTCCAGTTGTTCCTTGCCTATTCCCTCACACAGCTTGTTCTTATCATACCCTGTCGATGCACTCATTGATGCAATCACGTGATATATATTGCATTCGTTTGTCATGCCTCATCTCACGCATGAGCCCTACCATTTCCTTAGGGTTTTGGAAATGTGATGTCTTTCCCATGACTTCAGAGATTGTACCTATTTAATGTGCCTTTCGATCAGTGGCGATGTTGTGTGTGGGTAGACAAGACTCCAGTCTAGCTATCATTATGTTGCTCTTACTAAGGTTTGGAGAGAAACCCCAAATCGACCCTAGGATTATTCCCTTCATGATTTAACCTATTTCATCTACCTCTAGGGTTGTGATAAGTCCTACAACTGGATACTCTCCCCACAATCTCACCTGTTCGACTCCTTTGTTGTGCCCACTCACGCTTCATACATTGCATCTGCATCATTCTTTATCTCTAACATAAGCCTTAGGATCGCATTAGGTTTTTGAAGGTTAATGGATACATTGATGCATTAAGAATCTCTCATGATTTTGAAGCTCATCTTCATGTATGTCTCTAGGGGTGCACCCTCATCGAAATCACTTAGTATCGTGGTGAGAGTCATTTCAAGGTGTTTTCCTGAGTTTCTTGGTAGATCCTTCACCTCTGCACATGCATTAGGGTTTGTATGGGTCATGGCTTTCCATTAGAATATTTGTAACCCTAGGTGCATGTGATTGAAGGTTCAGCCTTACTTTGAAATAATCCTCACCCTCTAGGGCTTATGGAAATACAATTTATCGATGGAACTACCTGACCATCAGCCTCATCCCCTCCAAATGTGTTTTGGTTTGTGTGTTGTGATTGACATCTTGCACACCCGAAACCCTGATGATCAAATAAACCCATGAACTTGTGTAACATCACCTTATCCTCTAACTGCATTGCCATAATCATGTGTTGGCACTGACAACAAACCTTAACATCATCATGTATTCACCAGTGTTGAAAGATTTTAATGATGCGCAATTATAACCTCGATCTCTTCCCTCTGCAAGATGTAATCATAGCTTCGGTCCTAGACATGAAAAAATTTTTACGGTCTTGGACCCACCAACATGTCAACGTATCTTGCTCATAAGAATTCCCAATTAGACATCATACCGTTTTGTGTAGGAGCCTATAAGTGGGTCATACGGTAATGACTTAACCGCAGTTTGGCACAGAGGCAAGTAAGATGTCCCTATTAGTAGCAAGGGTGTGACAATAACAATAAGTCAAGGAAGGTGCATGAGAGGTTCTAACACGCTGAAGGTGAGGTGAGTGCACCCCTTGGAAACCTGTAATAGTACGTAGCTTGGAAGGGAACACACGAACAAAGATGCATCACAACCTAGAAAGCAAACTAGCGAGCAATCCAAAGTGATGGTTAAACCTACAACACATTTTAGAAAGATTCCTACATACTTATACAAAATAGTCCATAAATGCATGCATAAGAAAACAAATACATATATTATTTAGAGTAAACCAGATAGCATAGAATACAATACAACATATGCATGAAACGTGTTGGCTCTGTTATGTTAAGAAGTGTAAGGTCCAGTCATACAATACATCAATGTCCAACCACTAGTTCCAACAGCGGAATGTTACAAAGACAACCACCTGCTCCTCCAAAGAGATATACTAGCTTTGCGCAGTGGAGAAGCCAAGGCATGTTACAATAACATCCAAGCTTTCTCTAAGATACTCCTATTGAAGCTTGGCTGACCAAAATCTTGTAAAATGAGTTATGAGGTACCATTTATAGAAAAAGATGGGGTTACCCTTGACATTCCCCTTTGAGACCATTCATCTACCCTCATGAATCTTCAAGTACTCTATGACTGTTACATTTAACTATCAACACTTGAACTTCCACATGACAAGACATTACATTACAATGCACATGTGCCCATGTGAGGCAAAATGGCTTAAGCAAGCCATGCAAGACATCACTCACACTCGGACCATTGTGGTGAGACCAACTCTTTGAAATGCTTGTGATGGTTGAAGGTGATGAGCTAATGCCAAGATTGGTTGTCCATGATGGTGTCCATGCACTCAATGGTGACATCTTGTTGAAGCAAACTCTTGCCTTCGTTTCATCTGGGTGCACTGACATGGCTCCTTTATCCTAATCATTTAATAACATGCACATGGTTGTCCTTGTGTGACTAGACCGACAACATGTTGATGCTTAGTGTCTACGCTACTCTCCAAGCACATGATGGTGGCCGTGTCCATCAAATTTTCAAGGTACATGTTCATTTCCAGTCAGACTTGCTTCTTGTCTTTACCTCGGTGAGTGTACCGAATGGGTGGGATCACATGTGTGTGCACAATGACATGCATGTTGCTGCATTCCCTAGCATGCGATCAACAACACTGCTTACCTTGTCTTCTCCGTGCCAACTACTGGGATGGATCTATAACTTGTATGGGCACAATTTCATATGTGAGTGCATGTTGTGCCCCCTGTTGTACCTATTCTTGTCGTAACCAATTCTCTCATCTATGTAGCTCTTGTTCTTCTTTGAGTTGTTGCTTCATCACATGCAACTCCTCCTTTATTCTATTCTTTACCTTCATGTGATCTTCATGTCATGCCATCACCTCATAGCCTAAGTCTCCAAATTTTCTTTCATCACAAGTGGATCTACTTGAGCTTGCAACTTTGTTCCACCTCTGTGTTGTCAAAAAACTTCCTCTTGTGTTTGTTGCATTTGGTATGCTTCCTTCAGCTACTGTTGATGGTGCCGCTTTTTATGTTGTTGTTGCCATCATATCTTGATGTCCTTGTCTATGGACAATTCGATATCTTTGTGGGTAGGCAAGTTCATAAACGCTTGATCGACTGCATCCCCAAGTGTGCCCTGAATGGTGTATTCAACTCTGCTCTCCTAGAAACCATTGTACCTGTCATGCTAAGAGGAAGATGAACATATATAATACCTGGAGACATGGAAATACTCATGGCAAGCAATATGTCATTCGAAAACCAAAATGAACTTGAGAACTGACTTGCAACATACCTGTGTGACTGATCATGAAGGTTGCACAATTTCCATCGGGAGGTCGGGAGACTAACTGTCAAAATTGTGCAAGGCATAGTCTGGGCTATTTAGGAGGCCGCCTAAGTGTTGGAACTATGCAATGCACAATCCAGCCTAGTCTACTAAGGATTGAAACTGCACAATGTGGAATTTTAGTCAGGAGTGACATGCAACTAGCAAATTACATTGCGCAATTTCTGGGGCCCACAAGGCACTGCCTCCAAGAATTGCACAATGCAAGCCTGGAGGTCAGTGCTTGGCTAGACTTGAGTAATTTATGGAGGGAAGGCAGAGCATTTGCTTCGGAAAATGCGCAGTGCTAGATGGGCAAGGCACAGTTTGGGCCAAGGCAGCCCAGTCTCGCCGATGGGCGACTGGAAACATGAGAAGTGTGAATGCATGTTGAGATGAGTTCAAACAAGAGTGAATGATATTTAATGCAAACAACAAGCAGAGGATTTAGAAAAAAGGAAAGCATGCATGTGTGTGAAGTGAGTCACAACAATGGTGATCGTCCGTGAAAAACAATGTCATGCATGCGATAGTAGTGAGATGCGAATGAAAACTGAAACGATGCTTCTACAAGCTAACATGCGTCAAAATGACAAAAGGCGCTAACTAAAATCAAGAAGACAACAATCACACAAAGACATGAAAGGTGGGCTTACCCCAAACAACTGAGTTGAATGTGCCGACGACTCCTAGATGCAATGTGGGATGTCAAAGCTGCAAGGTCAATGTGAGGAAAGATCTCTGCAGCATCTGGTTCATGAGTTTTGATAAAATCAAAGATCGCGCATGCCACAAATCTAGGAAGAGAAACACTTGGTAGGGGGTTTTTGAAATGATCCTTGCATGCAACCTCCAATTGCTAAAACTAGATCCCCGAATCAAGGGATGCCTTTGCATGTTGCATTGGGAGAAGTATTCCATGCATGCAAATTAGTTTTTCTTGGTCCCCGAGTGAACCAATCAACCTAACTGCACATGGAACAGTCTGCTCAACTGAGGGGGAAAAATGCGCATTTTTGGGAGGGAGTTGGGCTGGCTTCCCAAAGGCATTGTGCAATTTCTAGGAAGAGTAGCTAACTACTACCCAGAATTGCGCAATTTCTGGGCTGAGCAATCATGCTGGGAGGAATTGCATAATTTTTCCAATGAAGAGTGACAGGAAGAGTTGCGCAGTTCTAGAGCCAAATAGGCTGCCAGACAGAACTGCGCAATTTCTAGAGGGAAGGTTGGTTCCCCTATAGAATAGCACAATTTCTTGAGGGAGATGCTCAACCTACAGCTAGACCAAGTTCAAAGAAACAACCTATGAAGGGGATGAAATAAGCTCTAATGCATAGGCTGGAATTCTGCAAGAAAACCACTAAAGTTTGTGTACTTGAAAAAGCAAGACATGCTGTTGTGAAAGGTTGAAAGGGAGGCTCCAAAATGAAGCTAACGCAAAACTTTGGAGGGTGGTTGTAGTCGCTATAACACAACTATAGATTCATTATTGGATTTGAGCCAATTCACATGTTAAGGGGTTTGATACATTTGATAAAAATCTTGGATGATATACATCAATGAAATTTCTCATGCTTGTAGGAATGTCATTTACATTAGAGATATCTACATCCCCATAACAAGTACTTTAAAACCTAGCCCCACGTTCATTACATCTAAGTGTGGAAAAAAATTTCTTGTGACATATAGTATTACCAACATCTAATATTACCTTTCTACATACATGATCGACAATAATGGAGGCGGAGTTTTTGTGTAATCTCACTAAATATCGCGATGACCCCTCTCGCATATGAAGAATGAAGTATCTAGGTCATTGCTAATGACCAAAACCCATGAGATCTCTACACTATAAAATGAACTTTTGAGCACGCTGAATTTGAATGGTTAACCACATATACTATCAGTTATGAAGGGGTCATCAATGAGCATATAATACAAGGGGCACATTGGTATTTTTCAGGCAGCGATGAGGGCACAATCCAAGAGATTTAAAGGGTTGTGCTAATAATTCTAAAGCTATGTTCATCACTTCACACTAAGCACTCAGTTTGAATTGGGATGCATCACATGATGCATTCCAATCGATGCAAATTATATCTTGAAAAGGGATCTCTCTAGCTTCATGAACTCGCTTTCTTGCATGACATCAACCCATAAAAATATGATAATGAAAGAGGCCTAAAAATTTAAAGTTTTGATGATCAACATATTTTAGAGATAGTGGTTAGTTTCCCATTGGAAATAACACGTATCTAATATTAGATTTAGCATGTCTCGTAGCCATTCCTTGGCCATGCACTACTGTGGGCATCGTTGGGGAAATTCGTTTCAACAATCATGAGATAAGAAGCAACCTCAACAGGGTACACAAGAAGGCACTGAGTTGTACTGTTGACCTCCACTGAAAATGATATTGTGCGTAGAGAATTGAGGTGTTCACACCCAAGATGCAGACATATGAAATCCCTACGATATCATGTGAGTGACATAACACTAGACACTGTTTTCTGGCAGTGAAAAGCCCTACGCCATTGATGGTAGCCTTGTGAGAAGGCCGCATGTGAACATGTACACCTAAAAAATAGCTAACATGATTGGAACAAGATTAAGAAGGCCACTTTGGAAGTCAGCTGAATTATGCGACTCAGAATTTCCCCATCGCTGCATTCCAAAGATACAAAAAACAACCCATTCCATGATTCACTAAGGCCCACAGCCACAACATTAAAAAAAATCGTTCTTCTAAACATGCATGATGTATGATTGGAAGGCAAGCACTGCACATATTTGGATTTGTATAGAACATGTATGTTGTAGATTATGAATTCATAGTATCGATTTCAATTGGTAGTTTTGACTGCAAGCTATGCGACAATGTGTGAAAGATAAGTTTTTAGAAAAGGGACACATCACTGAACCTTCAACTTAACTAGATCAACTGCAAGGCCATAGGATATGATGCTTAGGGATGAAGCTCTAAATGTGACCTGTGACCATGCTACCTATCTGTGTCACAAGATCGCAGTTTTGGAGCCTCAAACAAGTGCCAGCAAGATGTGATCATGATATAAGTGACCATGCTACCCCATTTAGTCGAACATCCATCATAGTTTGTGAGTTGCATTCCATCCTGAGGCCAGAAGGTGTGACTTGCCCTCAATGCAACTGTGTGACCTCTTTGGAGTCGCCTAATCGCAAAATCGTGCCCAAAGAAATTCATACTAGATGTGACTTTCTCTTAATACGATTGTGCGAACTATCCCAAGTCGCTTGGTCACAAAATCAGGCCAGAGGGAGCTGACAACTGACGCGACCCATCATCTGCAGCGATTGTGTGACCACACAGGATCCACTTGCTGATGTCTCTTCAAGGAGGAAAAATGTAGCTATGAATCAACACACTGAGAAATCCTCTAAGCCTTAACACAACACACTCAAATGATTTATGGAAATATGAAACATGAGGGGAGTGTAAGGACTTGTTGCTTCAAGTCACATGAAATCTCTGCATTAGAATAATTTTTTCAAGCGCATGAATTAAGTCGTCAAATAAAAGGAAAAAGGCGACATTGATGCCCATGAAAAATCACCAAAGACTACCATATACGATGGAAAAAATATTTCTCTGAAGGTTCCTTGCTCCTACTACAATGCCAAGCACATCTTACTAGTTAGATAAGAGAACAAAGAATGTGAATTCAGAAAGGAATCTGGTAGCATAAGAAGCATAACGAGGGGTGTTGAAGATGGATCCAGGTTCAAGAAGTAAGAACGACAACCCCAAGTTTGTAGATACGTTTCAGGTAGTGCAAAGTTTGAATGGTGGCAAAGGGTCGTGTTATTCAACGACAGTGGCTAAAGAATTTTACTTAGCACCTTTGTAAATGTTTAGAAAAACAATGCAAGGAAAAAATTCCCATCATATGGGACGAGGTTGAAAAGGGGGCATGAAAGATAGTATTGAAATAATAATCTAACTACTCTCGGAGAGAAACCATTGGTGCCACCTCGATGCCATGACATGGAGAAGAGCAATGCATAAATTTGTGACCATGAAATCACAAGGAATTTCAAGGCTAAGGATTCTTTCTCATTATTAATTGTGATATTCTTATATATATGTATATATATATATACATATACATATATATATATATATATATATATATTATATATATATATATATATATATTATATATATATATATATATATATACATACATATATACATATATTATATATTATTATAGATATATATACATACTTATATATATATATTATATTATATATATTATTATATATAATATATATATACTTATATATATATATATTATATATATATAGATATTTCATCATAATACATTTTTCTTGATGCTAAATTGATGATTGTGTACATGTGAAGCTACAAATGTAGATCCTTGCAATTTATGTAGACACTTAAGATGAATTGGTTGCTAAAATGACCCAAGTGATTGATGTTGTAGGAATGCATGATCCTGGCCAACATTAGGTATTGAAGTCAAGCTAGCTCCAAGGCAAGAGGAAGGTATGAAGATGTCGGTTTAGGTCTAAGATTCAGGATGTGTCATGACGCTTGGATAACAAGCGAGGTGGTCCCTTGCAAGCTCCAAGAACTCTTAAATAAACTCCAAGGCACATCACCAAAGGATTGATGAATGCAAGCGAAGAAGAGCAGTAGGAAAACAAGACAATTCCAAGACCAAGCACCCGCGTCGTTGCAACATATGGGCAACAAGCATTATAGGGTTTATAATGACTCCATACACCCTCCCCTCTCTCTCCTTCATTGTAATATAAATATTTCCCACCATTATATCAAAATTTATGTTAGGACTAATAGGGACGTGTAACAATCATTTTGGATTGAGAAAGAAGTGGGTAAACTCAAAGCTCATGACAGTAGCCAGAAGGGCATGAGGGAAGTCCAAGGGTCACAGTAGGTGAACAATCACCTCATCTCTATAAATGCTCCCTCGGGCCACAATGCAAAAGTGATTTTTGGTTGAGGACCTTTTGATACATACTGCTTAAGAGAACTTATGCTCTTCTAATTGATACAAGGAGTGATTGTAGTATTCCACTATTCGATTTCTCAAATCTTTTATGTTGTAATGCCATGAGTATTTTCGCTTGATGGATTGAATGTTCCTAAGAGTTTTTGATGTACAGTCTATTCATGTGCTATCTCATACTACAAACTTTGTGTTCCTATGCACGGATGGTATATGATTCGCTAATTCTTTGCTTATACTGGTGAATTGTTTCATCATTATTAGTATAATCTGTTCTTGACTGTATGTTTACTTATGCTTATAGATGTTTGATTTCTATGAACTACTTTGCAGTTTTTAAGAACTTTATCTTATAAAACATGAGTCCTATTTGAAGTCTGTTGATAATTACTTTATGTAAGGCTTATGTTGTTAATAGTTTGGTTATTCATGGTATGCATGTTATAAGATATTTGTCAATTATTTCCTTGTTTTTATGGAATTTCATGCTTTCAATTGAGCCTGCATCCCACTTCCATCCAAAGAAATCTCAACACACCTGAACGACAATCGGGCCTACATACCAGATAGGATCCCTAAAGCAAATGATGTTGTGTCTAGTTGGGAAACTACACTAGGGAGAGCCCTTTTGTTGTTGGCAGAGAATTCCATCCCATCAACACAGTGATAACATACTTTAGAGTGATTAGACATGTCAAAATAAAAAACAAAATTCATAAATTTTCTATAAACTCCCTTTGTTTCTGGGATAAAAGTTGTAGAACTACTAACAAAATTGATCAGAAACACAATGAAGACTCTCAAAGTCATTGTTTTATTAATGATATGAGATATACCTCTATTAACACTTGAAATTGACCAAGTTTTTTGTAACAAAATTAATAAAGAAAATTAATGTAACATTAGGAAATCTACTCACATTGTCACCTTGGTTGTTTCATCTCACTATGGGCTGGTCATTTTCCAACGTCTAGGGGGGGGGGGGTTGCTAGGGGGTGTAACTCTTAGATTGATCCGGATTTAAATAGGAACGCACAAATTATAGAGATAACCATATACACATAGATGCAATGGAAATAATACTTCATTTCATTAATGGAAAATACTGAAATATGCTTACAACCAGAAATGGAAATAAACCAGCTAGGGCGATGGTAGCTTATCTCTGAGAAGAGATGTGATGGCTACATGCCTTTGAACTATCTTACAATGAGGCTCGAAGGCCTATTTATTGTTGAGAAACAATGGAAAACCCTTCACATCCTGAAACCTAACCCTAGAAGATGAAACGCCAAATTGTGGGCCCCGTTTCGGGTGAGTTGGACAGCCAACTTCTCAGGGTCGCGAATTGGTCATATTATCTCCATTTGATGCGCATGATAGCCCATTGGAAAGATCTCTCCAAGGACTACGACAAAAAAGGTGATTTTTTGACTGAAAATTTTTAGCGGTAGATTTCCCAAAAAACATCGTTTAGGGCCTCAAAACGGCTCTGGAAGTTTAGGACCCGGAAAACTACTAAAAATAGTAAACTGTGCTATAATTAAGGAAACCAAAAAACTGAAAGAGATAGTTGTGGGGGTCCAAATGGGATAGGTGGGTGGCCACCAACATCCACCTGGATCATTCCTCCCCCCTGGGAAGAAATGGTCCCCATTGCATTGAGTTTCTCCCTGAGATGAGGAAACGTTTGCTGATCTGGGTCTCTAGTGAGTTGTTCTACAATCTCTGATGTGTCCAGAAATGGTGGAAAGCATGGTCGACGACAGTCCACCTTGAACACTCGGTGCAAGCAAAGGAATGGAGGAATGCTATGCTTCAAAGCATTGTTTCCCGTAGCCTTGGTACTAGTGTAAGGAACATGTCGGAGTGGTCTGAGTTTCTGATGGGTTCTAGTAAGGCGTTCTCTCTACAGATGTAACCAAACTTTGTCGCCCACCTGAAACTTATGTGGTACCCTTGTGGGTGAGGAGAAGTTGTTCCCGTGTTCTATCATGACCGTATCCCTTTGCTGCTGCTGCTGCATGGAGGAACCCTTTACGGGGGTCATGGATGTAGGAACGATCTTCCCTTTACTTTGGGAGCGAACCAAACAGGAAATAAATTTCCTAGTCTAGGAGATGAGCTTGTTTCCTTTCTTAGCAAAGATCAAAGAGGTGGCGGTAGGTGGGGCTACCTCGGGTATCCTGTATAATGAATTATCCAAAGAAATAATGACAACACGAGGCCTTGACTCATACACGACATGTCACTTCCACAAGTATAGTTGGCCTAATAGTACATCAAAAACATCCATAGGTGTAACATCACACAATACCTTGTCTGTGAAGGGCTTGATGCTATAGGGAAGGCGACACTACTGGCAAACTTTGAGATCTAGTCCTTCATGAAGCCACCCGATACTGTATGGTTGTGGGTGTGGTGTAGTTGGTAGGCCTAACCTCTGCTGAAATGAGTTCTTCTGGCTCCCACTATCAACAATGAATTACAACGGTGAACCGTTTACCCACATTTGTGAGTGGAATAGGTGCTCCCCCTCCATTGGGTCTTCAGGCTCATTCTTCTAGATCTTGGCGGTGGCAACAGTGGCACTGGGCTCCACATCAATGATCTATTTCCCTTTGCCATTCCCCTTGTTGGGTTCTGGCTCAGGGTCGAAACATGCATCTAATTCAGAAGCCTTTAACTCAGCCACCAATGACTGCTTGGTCTGACACTCACTTGTGTTATGAGTGGGATTCTTTTGGAACTCACACCACTTTCCTGTGTCCTTCTTCGACTTCGTGGTGTTGTTCTTTTCTTGCAGCTTCAACGGGTTGTCTTTGGTCACCCCACCTTGGCTTTGTCCTTTGGGCTTCAAATTTGCAAATCCAAAGTCTCACTTCTTCTGTTTGAACTTTTGCTCTATTTTGACAATGTATCGGTATGCTGTGCCAAGTGAGGAGATGTTCAAGAACTCCATCTCTTCCTGGATGTATCTGTGTAGGTAGCCGCGGTATTTGAGTACTAGATGTAGCTCAGAGTCCTTGATACCCAACTATGTGCGAAGGGTATGAAAAATGTTTGTGAACTTTGGCACATCTTGGTCTCGTCCCTGCCGCAGTGTGGTCCATTTGATGTACTTGTCCTCATAGCTTTTGATAGGGTACTACTGCTCCTTGATGGCATCCCGAAAGTCATTCCAAGTGGGTGCGGCTTAAAATAGTGAGCCTGTACTTTCATCCTTCTGCTCTCAGTAAGTTTCCCACTAGTCCTTGACGTGGGGGGCTACTTTAAGAAGACCGAAAACAATCTTTTCCTGACTTGAAAATTCATGAACCGAAAAATACCCATCTAGCAAATTTAACCATTTATCTACGGCATCTGCGTCTATTTGACCCTCAAAGATGGGGATTTCAAAATTAACTTGTACCTTAAACGGTGTGGCATTTCCAGAGTAGTTGTTGGAAGCTGATGTGTCACCTCTGCGTAGTCGTTGAAGGATCTGTGCAAAGTTATCCATCATTGCGTTCCTTTGCCGCTCGAGCGCTTCTTCTAGCAAGATTTTGATAGGATCTCCTGCCCCCTCATCTTTCTTCTCATCCGCCATTGGAGGTCGTCGGGATTTGCGAGGCTGGTCTTGCAAAGTTTCAACCAGTTCAAGCCCTAACTCCTTATATCTTGACCTTGTTGGGGACATGCAAAGAAAAACAAAGAAAAAGTAGACCGCTCTGATACCACTGATCCAGATTTAAACAGGAATGCACAAATTATAGAAATAACCATATACACATAGATGCAACAGAAATAATATGTCATTTCATTAATGGAAAATACTGAAATATGCTTACAACCAGAAATGGAAATAAACCAACTAGGGCAATGGTAGCTTATCTCTGACAAGAGATGTGATGGCTACATGCCTCTGAATTGTCTTACAATGAGGCTCGAAGGCCTATTTATTGTTGAGAAACAATGGAAAACCCTTCACATCCCGAAACCTAACCCTAGAAGATGAAACGCCAAATTGT
>APFE031760131.1:91003-110077 GCA_000404065.3 Pinus taeda
ATTGTGTATATGGGAAGTAGAATCGGGTGAGTTTCCCCTCTGGTGGTAAGAGGGCGAAACAGATATTAGAGCTTGTGCCCAGTGATGTGTTTGGACCTGTGAAGGTTCCATCACTAGGTAAGTCTGTGTACTATGTATCATTTATAGATGACTTCTCAAGGAATACATGGCTATATTTTCTTAAGAAGAAATCTGAATTCTTTGACAAGTTTAAAGAATTCAAGGCTCTCGTGGAAAATCAGACAGAGAAGAAGATAAAGGTATTGAGGATAGATAATGGTGGAGAGTTTTGCAGCAAGGAATTTGAATAATTTTGTAATAAGTGTGGTATAGCATGGCAGAAGATTGTTTCATATACACCTCAGCAAAATGGAGTTGCAGAAAGAGTGAACAAGACGTTGATGGAAAGGGCAAGAGGCATGCTCAGTGGCCGGGTTAGGACATGAATTCTAGGTAGAGGCAATGGATATTGCATGTTACTAAGTCAACAGGTCACCTTCATCAACATTGGAGGATAAGACTCCACATGAGGTATGGACTGATAAGAAACCCTCTCTTTCACATATGAGGGTATTTGGATATGATGCATATGTACATGTTCCAAAGGAGAAAAGAACCAAGTTGGATAGTAAATCTGAAAAGTGCATCTTTATTGGGTATAAGGATGGTGTAAAGGGTTATAAGCTTTGGAACCCAGTCACACGGAAGGTTGTGTATAGCCGAGATGTGGTGTTTAGAGAGATAAAAGATGTTATAAATATGAATTCCAGCCAAACGAACCTGAGAAGATAGAGTTTGAGCTTAAGGAGGAAGAATCAAACTCTATAACAGAGGAGGAATTAGAATATGAAGAGCCACAAACTCTGGGTGTGAGAAGATCAGTTTGAGGAAGAAGGAAACCAGAAAGGTATAGTCCATTTTATTTCTGTTCAAATTTTTCTTTATCTATTACTGATGATCATCCCAGAACTGTGAAGGAAGCAATAGATTCAGAGGATGGAAAACTCTGGAAAGAGGCCATGATTGATGAAATGGCATATTTACACAAAAATGAGGCTTGGGATTTGGTGGAGTTGTTGGCTGGAAGGAAACCCATTGGCATGAAATGGGTGTTCAAGAAGAAGAAAAATGAAAAAGGAAAGGTGGAGAAATACAGAGCTCGATTGGTAGCAAAGGGCTATTCCCAGGTGTCGGGAATTGATTTTGGTGATATTGTTTCTCTTGTTGCCAAGGTAACTTCTATTGGATTACTTTTGTCTGTTGTTCCTGCTTTTGATTTTGAGGTAGAACAAATGGATGTGAAGACAACATTTCTTCATGGGGATGTGGAAGAGGAAATATGCATGAAGCAACTTGAAGGCTTTGCGGTGAAGGGTAAGAAAGAATTGGTATGCAAGTTAAACAAGTCTTTGTATGGGTTAAAACAGTCACCAAGGATGTGGTATCAGAAATTTGATACATTTATATGGGGACTTGGCTTAACCAGAAGAAAAGTAGATCATTGTGTGTATTTTAAATTAATTGGTGATTTTGTTATTTATCTGGTCTTGTATGTGGTTGATATGTTGCTGGTTGGAAATGACAAAGAAATTATCCAAGATTTCAAGATCCAATTGTCCTCCAAATTCAACATGAAAGATCTTGGTGCTAACCATATTTTGGGCATGAAAATTAAAAGAGATCGGGCAAAGAGGAAGCTCTAGTTAAACCATAGGAAGTATGTCGAGACAATATTGTAGAGGTTTAATATTCAGGATAGTAAATCGGTGAAGGTTCCTATTCCTATAGGTGTGAGGTTATCCGTTGAACAATGTCCCAAGGCAAAAGAGGAAGAAGACATGTCCCGTGTTCCATATGCAAGTGCAGTTGGTATCTTGATGTATTCAATGGTCTATACTAGACCAAACATTGCACATACAGTGGGAATATTGAGCAGGTCTTTGTCAAAACAATGGAAGAAGCATTGGACAACAGTGAAGCGGGTTTTTAGGTATTTGCATGGCACTAGTGATTATGATTTGTGCTACCAAGGAAGACCAAGATTGGACAGAGTGTTGGATATCCTGGCTTTATTGATACAGACTGGGCTGGAGATCTGGATCATAGAAGATCTACAAGGGGGTATGTGCTTAATCTATTTGGAGGTGCAGTCAGTTGGATGAGTAAGAAACAATCTCTAGTGGCACTAAAAACAACAGAGGCAGAATACATGGTATCCACTCATGCAAGGAAGGAAGCAACTTGGTTGCAAAGATTGTGTTCAAGTATGGGGTTAGTATAGGGAGCTATAAGGATAGACTGTGACAACCAAAGTGCAATTTTCTTGGCAAAGAACCCCACATATCATTCAAAGACAAAGCACATTTATGTTCAGTATCACTTTGTGAGGATATGATAGAAGACAAAAGTGTTGCTGGTAAAGGTGGACACTTTCAAAAAAACTACAAATGCTTGAAAAAACTATGAGCTCTAAAGGGTTTTGGTGTAAGAGAGAACAATGGCATTTCCAGGGCTGGAAAAATGACTAAGCTCTCTTGTGGCTCCCTATGGAAAGAAAAAACAAGTGGGAGAATGTTGGGGGTTGTGTTATATTCTTTCCACGACTAGCCCACATAGTTAAACATGGGGTTAGAGGGGGGAGGATCTCCCTTTCATTGCATCGATTGTGTAGTGGGGGTGGGGGGGGATCACAGGGGGTTTGAGGGGTACCTATAACCCCACTTTATGTTAGGTTGGGCGGACCCACCTATGGTTTTGTGCATGATTTTCGCACATGTTTTTTGGACATGATGGTTTTTCGGTCCATGGTTTTGGATGAGATGGTTTTCAGTCCATGCTATTGGATGCTTTGACATGTATAAATATGTATTATAACATTGAAAGGAACATAATGAAAAATCAAGCTGGTAGTCCCAGTTTTGGGATCTAGGGGAAAAGCTCTGTGTATATGTGTTTTATGTGTTATGCTCTCGCATTGTTTATTTTTTGTGTTTTTTAGAATTCGTATGGAGGTAATTTCTGTACATGGTTAAAACCTATATTCGAAAAAATTATAATAGATCCTTGCTTTGTAGGGATTCTCTTTGATTTTCTAAGAAAAGTTTCCATGCATTTCCTAGAGAGATTTTACAGTTTTTGGAAGGATTGTACCAACCTATGGCTATTACACTGAGCAACTTCTGAGCAGAAATATTTCTACGTAATTTTTAGGTTGAGTGACTCTAGGATGCCTCTCATGCTCTGTGCAGTTTTCTAGCTAAAGGTTTCCTATCAACTGGCTCTATGTAATTATGGAGCTGAAGGCTCACTACTGGCTTGTTATGAACAATTCCCGAGAGAAAGGTTGGTTTACCTCAAGGATTACACAGTTCATTAAGGTAAGCCTGGAACTGGGTTGAAACCAAGTCACGAGATTGGCTTGTGGGATAGACAGAAAATCAAGTTAGAAATCACAAGCCAACATGAAAAAGATGTACTTGGGTTAGTGCGGGACGAGCTGTTGTGCTTGAGGAGGGTCACTCCAAAATGAAGCATAGGCAAAATTTTGGAGGGTGGTTGTATCCACTACAACATTGGTGACACAATGGTAGAACACAAACTCTCTGTATGGACCTCATCTTGTGTAAAGCAAGTCTAACTCTTTCAGAAGTATTGTTTGATTCTTTGATCATCATGGCTTCTTCAATAGCTTGAGTTAAAGATATAGTCCCTACCATTCTCTTTATCGGCAACACATATACCAAGCCAAGTCAACAAAGTTGTTTGATTTGGAATGAGGGGTATAGTGATGCACAAGTAACATAGACTGTCAAAGTTTTAGTTTCATCTCTTGTGTCACTCCACTGCCAGCATGCATGAACAGTACCCCAATGGAGTCATTTTAGGAACACAAGAAATGCCCTACTGTCAGCGAGCCTGGACAGTACCCCGGCGGAGTTATTTACTTCACCTCCCTATGTAGGAAGCCTTTCTCTTATTTCACCTGAATTTTATTTTTCATTTTTCATTTTTCAAACAACCATGCATAGGCACTTATTTGTTTCAGGAGGCGGAAGAGGGATCCTGACTTATTGAGAGTAGAAGAGGTTGTCCCTTCAGAGAAGAATGTTTATATATACCTTTGACATACTTGTTAATGTTTTCCCCCTTCATCTTACTCTACTTGATTGAGTTGAAAAGGGTTAACCAAATATAGAAAATTTATTAAAGTAGGTGGTACTAGTTAAAAGTGTAAGGGTTGTGACTTCACCAAGACTCACTCTAAAAGGAACATATTTTCCATGAGGGCATCATCAACTAAAATAGGTGCAATATATTCATAAAGATATGGAGATAGATAACCAAATGATGGTAATTGTACAAGTCCTATTGTATTTCACCCTGCTTGTGTCAAGAATCCAAACATTGTTTCAACGGAAAGCTAATCCTATGGGTGCACAAACAAAAAAACAAGCAAAAGAAGGCAGTAAAATGAAAGAAAAAATAATTAAGAAAAAGAAAAAAAATAAATCAAAAGCAAACACTACTCCTACTCCTAAGCTAAATAGTGCATGGGCATACTCACGTGAATTGATACTTCCAATGCAATCACCAACACATTGGTTGGCCCATGTGAATGATGGCATGGTTAACAAGAAATGTATTCACAAAAACTAGAAAACAAGAAATATTAAGCAATGAAAACCAACACATTCAAATTTTGAATGCGTCCACAACAAAGAAAAGATTAAAATCACATGAAAGTCACTATGCAAATGAATCATGGTGTTGTATCACACTGTGCACAAATGACTAGCATGTACACACTTTCGGTCTTGACAAACGAGCAAACATGTAGAAAGAAGGAAGCTTTTGTTTCACAACATGGCTTACTACATATGACTCCTCTAATGCATGAGTGACAAGATCATGTGATTCTAGTGGAGGATGTGAATTTTGTAGATCAGATTGATTTTCAATGTGCATGAGAGAGTGATGAGGAGCGTGGGGTGATTCAATAGTTTTCTGATTAGAAGTGGATCTAACATCAAGACTACGAGAACCTCACATAACCATCAGCTCAGGTTGAAGTGCCTCGACAACTTGAGGTGTTTCCACTTCATCAATAGGTAGATCAAAAAATATTGGTGGCTTAAAAAAATCAATAGTGAGTGAATTAGAATCATGACCAAATAAATGAGTAAAAATATGATGACAACCATGATCAAAAAATTCAAAATGTACATCTGCATCCTCATGAACTGAGGAATTATATATAGGGGTTAATGAGAAACATAATTTTTCAGCCTCTGAATTTCCATAAATGAAATATGATAGATCAAGCAAATTTAAGAAGAAAGATTTGTCCACTTTTTAATCAAATGATAGATTGAGATCCGGTGTGTTCTGTGAATGATAGGAAGTAGAGACATCCAGGGATGAATTTTCACAAGAAAAATTAGAAGTGGAAAATCAGAGAATATGTCAGAATAAAGCATATGAGGTGCGGACAAAAGGAGGTCATCCTTCATTGTGGCTTCTTCTTCAGATTCCCACACATACTCATAAAAAATGATAGTACAGGTTGGCTGTCAACACCAACTCCGTTGACAACTTGATCCTTGTGAACATGACATGTGGAATCCAAAATGTATGAACACAACACATCAAAATCCAAAGGATCAAAAGGACTAGACGACGAAGGTTGAGAAAATGAGATCACCTGACAATCATCAGGGTTACAATCTAAATCTCCGCAGAAATCCAGAGTAGGTGGGGTGGGAGGAGGTGATAGTTCAACAAGTTGGTTCACAACTTCTCCCACCTCATCTTGTGGAGTTAGAGTTGTTTGATGAGAAGAGGATGGAGAGTCACTTATGAAAATGACCTTGTCCATATTATATTTGGAAGCTCTAACACCGGGGTATGTTGGGAGGGGTTCGAATGATTCCAAATCATGTCGATTGTTAGATATGTGGAGAAGATACTGAAATATTTCTCTCAAAAATCTCTAGTCAACTTGTTATGAAACCAGCTCACAAAAGATAGAAAAGATAGATCAATGCCTTATAAATCAGCCTCTTTGAGGGGGAAACCTCCTTTACATTACACAAATGAACAATTATTGGATGATTCAAATGACAAGACCTCCATTCTATATATAGGAGTCTAAGGGGTCATAATATAATCATAGCCGACATAACCATAATAATGTAAGGGCACAAGAATAACAATAGTGGGCTTCTATGGGGTACAATAGTAACAATATGGGGACTACATGGGTGCAACAATATAATAAGGGGGTTGTACTAATAACAATAAGGGTTTACACTAGTAGTATAGGGGCCTAATATGGCCCTCTCCTTCAGAAAGTGTTGTCCTCAATGCTTGAGTAGTTCTTGATGCTTCTGTATAAAATTCTTGTCCTCCCATGTGGAATCTTCAGTGGGTAAGTTCTTCCACTTGATGAGTAACTCTGAAATTGATCGATTTCATAGCTGTCAGGGTTCTTGTTTCTGTGACTGCTCCAAGTTCCAATATGATTTTCCTTCCTCTTCAAGTTCGGCAAATATTGTTGAATTGGGATCTTCTTGCAACTTTTGAATGAAGTGCCATACCTCTTCATCCTTCTCCAATTCACCCTTCTTCATTATAAACAACTAATTGGTAATAGAAATAGCACAAAATAATGCTTCCACATCCTCTCCTCTCTTGAGATTCATCTGCAACAAAATTTTTCTTCCCTTTCTAAGAGATGTCAACATCATACCAACATATTGGTGACCAATTTTTCTATCTCTAAAACATAATAGTTGTTTTAATGTATTAAGACTATATGATCATTTACCTTGAAGTGTCTTCCCATTCGGTAGGGTTTCCATTTCTTAGTGGGTAGATTGCAAACATTTCCTTCTCATAAATAGCTTACTTGATTGTAGCAGTAAAAAATACCCAATCACCTACATCAAAACATTTTTTACTACAATGTTGATCTACCTGTTGTTTCATTTGATTTTGCACCAAAGTGGCATTATCCTTTAAAAGTTGGAGGACTTGTTGTTGATTATCTATGGGATCTTTCACTACTTGAATCTTTTTCTCCTTCATATATCCTTCTATCTTGAGAGTTTGAGAAGTGGGAATTTCTTCCAATGCTTTACAAGATATGGTCGGATTCATTTCTTGATGCTCGATGTGATTTTTCACTTCTTGAACATTTTTTTTCTTGATATGCCCTTCTATCTGGATAGTTTGAGGAGTGGTAATTCTGGCCAATGTACTACAAGATATGGTTGGATTCATTTCTTCATTCTTGATGTGATGTTTCACTTCTTGAACCTTTCTGTTCTTGATATGTCCTTCTATCATGAGAGTTTGAGGAGTGGTAATTCTTGTCAATGCTTTACAAGATATGGTCAGATTCATATCTTCTTTCTTTGGGGTTGGGTCCTGGTGTATATCCTCTTCTTTTGATGTTTCTTGATCATTTTCTTCCTCCTTTTCATACTCTATGTAAAAATAATTTCTTCTCAACACACTTATGACCTTTAGTGCATTTGCTATCAAAATTGTAACAAAGCCCTTTTTTTCTTTTTACTTCCAATTGTTGTGGTGTAACCCTTGTAGATTGTGGAAGGCCAGGAGAAACAACACTTCCATTATTACAGTTGTGAGAGGTAGACTTCCTTGTTGCCATAATTTTATTTTCCACTTTGTAACCAAGCCCTTTTTCTCTTTCCAATTGTTGTGGTGTTGCTCTAAAGAAGGTGTTGCTCTTTGTATCCTCATAATGTGCTATCATTTCCCCTGTGAAAATTGACCATGTAACAAGTTGTTTACGAGAACAAAGCCCTTTATACCATAAAAATTGATCCAGTTCTAAATATGAAGATGCAATACATACCTTCTGTAACAGTGGTACACCATGTAGATCAAAATATTGCTCCATCTGAAGTATCCAATTTACTAGATCCTTGCCGTCAAACTTCCTCATATCGCATTTTCTTGATTTTAGGAGCTCAATCTTGAAATGACTATAACTCCATATTATTTCTTCCAATTCTAAAATTAAGACCTACAATAGCCCTCTGTGTCTTCTTTCCAATGCCACCAATCTAATCGAATTTAGATTCTCCAAGAAAGATTCATACACAATCTCCCAAGATGACCTGATTATATACCTTTTCAGAAGAGTGAAATTATATGAAGTGCCACGTGTCATTGTGTTAACCTTAGGATCTAAAAACTATAAACAGGAAACTACAGTCTGTTCTCTTCCTGAAACTTCTTATGAAATTTCAATCTGATGTTCAAAACAAAAGTTATGATAATTTTACCCAGGTCACCTGTTTGGAATGTAATTTGGGAGTCTGCAAAAAGGACTACTTGCTCAGATCATATCTCTGCAAATCTAGTGTGAAAAGCTTTGAAATTAAGACCCAAGCTTCATAATGATTTCAACCCAAATGGGTTTTTTTTTGCATCTAAAACGTCACAGAAAAAAGGTTATAGCGCAAATGCCACGATAGTTCAACAAGTTGGTTCACAACTTCTCCCACCTCATCTTGTGGAGTTAGAGTTGTTTGATGAGAAGAGGATGGAGAGTCACTTGTGACAATGACCTTGTCCATCTTATATTTGGAAGCTCTAACACTGGGGTATGTTGGGAGGGGTTCAAATGATTCCAACTCATGTGGATTGTTAGATATGTGGAGAAGATACTAAAACATTTCTCTCAAAAATTTCCAGTCAACTTGTTATGAAACCAGCTCACAAAAAGATAGAAAAGATAGATCAACGCCTTATAATTCAGCCTCTTCGAGGGGGCAACCTCCTTTACATTACACAAATGAGTAATTCTTGGATGATTCAAATGAAAAGACCTCCTTTCTATATATAGGAGTCTAAGGGGTCATAATATAATCAGAGCTAACATAACAATAATAATGTAAGGGCACAATAATAACAATAGTGGGTTTCTATGGGGCACAATAGTAAAAATTTAGGGACTACATGGGTACAAAAATATAATAAGGGGGTTCTACTAATAACAATAAGGGTTTACACTAGTAGTATAGGGGCCTAACACAACTTCATATTTTGAGAATGGAAAAGCAAGATTACGGAAGCATTGCCAAAATTTCGCAATAGATTCATCAAGTGCTTTGGGTAATTCCAATATTTTGCAATTAAGTGATTTACAGTCGAAATTAAATAATGCATGGCCTAACTTTCTCATAATGTGATTGAAAGAGTGAATAGAGGCTATGGGAAATTTGATACACCATTACTTAACGAACCATTCAATTGTGTAAGCAAACAACCCACAGGAAATATCATCCGAGTGGACTTCATTCCTATAAAAACAAAACTAAAGAGGAAAATCCATGTCTTAACAAGGCTATCTCACCTTCACCATTATATTTAATCGTGACCAGTAATCAATGGCATCCTGTGACACTTCAAAATCATGAGCATGAGAAAACATGTCGGAGTTGATATTGTGATGTAAGTAATGAATGATGTGTAGAGATTCAAAATAGACTTTGAGGGTTCAGCTTTTCATCTCACCCTCCTTCTAGTGCTATAAATTTTGATGGTGTTGGACCCACCAACATTTAAGGGGAACACCCTAGTAAGAAGTCTCAACTAGACCTCAGATCATTTGGAGTAGGAGTCCCAGTAGTGGATGGTAATATAGTGCATTTATCGCAGTAGTGCGTAGAGGTAAGTATGATGACTTTGGTCAGAAACAAGTGTGTGACCTCATAGAGAGTCAAGTGAGATGCATGGGGGTTCTAACACACAAAGGGGAAAATAAGTGTGTCCCTTAGAATCCTGTAATAGAATGTAGCTTGAAATGAACACACCAGTGGAATGACGTCACAAGCTGCAAGCAAAATAGTCCACAAACCAAAATGATAGGTTAATCCAACAACACACCTTCAACAAGATTCATACAATTGCAAACAAAATAGTTCATAAGAAAATGTGTAAGTTAAAAAACATACATTGTTAAAGTAACTAGAATAGTCGAACTACAATAATAACATGTGCATGAAAATGTGTTAGCTCAGTTATATTATTATTAAGTGAAAGTTCCATCCATACATACACCATTGACAACCACTAGCCCCAATAGTGGAACATTACAGATAGCAATTCCTGCTCCTCCAAAGAAGTGTACTCGCTCTACACTATGGAGAAGCCAAGGCTCATCATAATGCTCCCAAGCCTTCTCTAAGCCTAAGCCTAGCCAAAATGTTGGCTCCCAAAAGCACTTTCTATGAGTTATCAGGTTTTATTTATAACAAAGGTTGGGGTGACCCTTAACATTCACCTTTGACTCCTTGACTACCCTCATGACTCTTCAACTTCTTTACAAATAACTCTTTAATGAATATTCGCATTCCACTAATGACACTTGGAATTTCAATTACAGTATATTCACAAATAATATAAAATTTCCTCATGTACACATGTGAGAAAAAATAGGCTATACACAGCTTGGCACTCCACCACACTATGACTCTGAAGTCTGGGGAAATACCAATTTCGAAACATCCACTTGATGACTTTTGGTGATGTACTAATACTAAGCTTGGTATTGTGCTATTGTGTCCCCATATTTCTTGATAGTGTCTTTCTGGAAGTGGACTCTTTCCTCCATAACATTTGGGTCTATGGTCTTCAAACCTATATCCAACTCATTCTGAAGCATGAGTAGAATGATATTGACCTTGACAAGACCACCGTACTTCTGCATGTTACATGCATTCAACTCCAAGTCATCCCTAGTGGCCTCTCACCTTAGCTACTCCATGTACCTATTGATCTATAGTTGGACTTGTATCTTGTGGTCAACTTTAGTGAGGGCACTGATTGACGAGATATTGTGCATTTTCACCATGACATCAAAAATCTTGTGCAATTGTGCACCTGAAACTTGTATTCTATTAACGAACGAGGTGAGCTTCTCATAGTCCTAGATCAACATCGAGACCTTTTTTTTTCTAGCTCTGCTTGCGGATTCATCACCTTGGGCAAGTAAAGAGGGGCCCCTTTATGCCACATTTTACACTCTTGCCGAGGGGCGATGGAAGCATGTATTTCTGTGAGAGTTTGGGTAACCCTTTTTCTCCTCTATTGAATGCCATGCAGATGGACAATTTCCTTATGCACGGTGACAAATCCATTATACAACTTCCGCATGGTAGCGTATAGTGTTGATACATCAACAAGTATCACCTTCCTCATCTCTGCCATTGCGAAATCCATGCTCTGCTCTATGGATTGTTCTGCCTCTTGCCTTAGTGCCTCCAAGTTCTTTTCCAATTGTTCATTCTTAGCAATGAGGTACTGAACATTTGATTTTGTTGTTCCTGCATAGGCCAAGATGGTTTGGGCCATGGCAATCGGATGCTTCTTGGTGTCTGACACTGTCACCCTTCCCTTCATGAATGAAAGTGAATTGTGATCATCCAAAAATTGCTTCCTTTGTGCCTATACAATCTTCTTTTGTAACTAGTCAAATGAGAGATTTTACACATCCATGACTAAATCATCATCAAGGAGGAAAAATTATCCTTGTTCACTAAGGACTAGTTTTAATACTGGAGGTGGCGGAGAATGAGAGGTGGCCTCAGGTGCTCTCGGCATCAAGCCAGTGTCTTTATTTTGTGGCTCCTGCTCTAACTCCATGTATGCCTACTCAATAAATTGCTCAATTTGTTGAGCCATTTCTCGATCCTATATCTATTCATTGTCTACCTCAATTGCTAGTTGTTATGACTCCTCAACCTATATGGGCATTGTCTTTTATGTCATTGTGCCTTGCCTTTCCTCTTCCTATTTCAGCTTCTCTTCTTTTTCTCTCGAGTTCCACCTTCAACTCCTTCTCTGTCTCCTACACCTTCAATTCTACTACTTGTAAGCTATGCTTTTTCTCTTCCTCTTCTCTACCATCTGTATCCTCTTCTTCCGCTGCCAAGCTACCTGTATCAAGATTGAATACACCTTTACTCTGTAGCTTTATTGTCCCTATATTATGTCAACAAATTCCTCTTTCTGTGATCTTGCACTGGATTGTCTCATTCCACTACTATTGTTATACTTGTTTCCATGTTAGTGTGAACTCCTTTTCTATTGACAGTTGAGTATCTACATATATTGGAAAGTTAACTAGAGCTTGCTCAACTACTTTCCCAGTATTGCTTCCAACATTCTTTATTGAAGAAATTCTATTTGGTGACATGGTACAATTATTTCTGGAGGAAAGTTCTTCATGAATGTCATACTTGTGGGACAGAAAGGACACTAATGGCAAGCAAACATTAGCTCTTACAAATCTAACTTCAAATAATGATCAAGCAATAATCAGGGCATCTAATGAGAGGAATTGCACAATTTTGACCAACAAGGGTGACTGACTGACTGTGGGAACTACGCATTATGCTATCCCAGCAGTCAATGTGAAAGATTGATGAATGGAACTGCATAATGCACAGTTTAGTATAGGGCAGAGCCTGGGAGAGACTGCGCATTGCGTAGTCTCAGTGACCAAGCTAGGAGAATGGCTCTTGGAACTACGTAGTTGGAGCTAGGCTAGTATAGTCTCTATGTAATTCGAGAAGCCAAGGCAAATGCCTTGAGCTACTAGATTGTACAGTGTAGAGAAGTGAATGTATGATCCGGGCAAGGGGAGCCTAGATCTGTCGAAGGAGAGTATGCAATCAAGCAGATATGAAGGATGGTGTGATGTTGAGTGCAAATCTGATTGAGTAATGATGCACGCAAGTAAAAGAGGTTCAAGGATCAATAAAATAGAAGGAGAACAAAGCATGTGGAGAGAATCACTGCAACGGCGATCGTTAGTGCAAAAATAGCGTAATTCATGCGACACTTATGAAAGGCAATGCAAAACTTGAAACAACACTTCTACAAGCTAAAAAAAATTGAAAGGCCTGCAGTCACTAATCCAGGTGGAGATTGATGGCAAACTTCCTATTCCACTTGGAACCTCACCATTTTTTCTTTCAGTTTCCTTAATTGTAGCACAATTTACTATTTTTTTCCATTTTTTTGGGTCGTGAACATCCAAAGCCGTTTTGAGGACCTAAACGATGTTTTTTGGGAAAACTGGGCCAATATATGTAGTGTACTAGTGTTGGCTAGTCATAAGTTGTTGTTAAATTGGAAACTAGGGCCAAACTCCATGTGGATCAGCTTATTTATAGCAGCTGATATTTTTATCGGATCCCTCTCGTCGAGAGGTGTAGGATTGATCCAAAGATCATTTGATTCCAATATGTATTTATGGAGATATGAATTCATTTAGATTATGATTTAATTATCTGGCCGACCAGCTCTTATGTAGGCTCTAGAAGCCCAAACGTCATGTCTATTCATCATCCTCTTTTAGTATAAATAAGAGAGGATTTGGAGTCATTAGTACAACACATTCTTCAAGTGATCTCCTCCTCTCCACGTCTTGGGTTATTGGTGAAGGAGAGACACTAAGAAGAATATGTTGGCCTTGGATGATGCCCTAGCTACTGTATATTGTTGAAGGAGATCTGGCCGCAGTAAAGGAGACCTCACATGCAGCTAAATGGAAGACCCTATCCGCAATAAAGGAAGGCTTGGATAAGGCTAGATCCGCAGACATTGAGGAGACCCTCTACTCAGTTCAGATGATGCCCTATACACAGTTGAGATGATGATCTAGCCACAGTTCAATTGTGCCCTAGCCACAGTTCAGACGTGCCTCATCCGCAGTCAAGGAAAGGCTCCTATCCACTAACTAAAGAAGCTCCATTACACAGTCAAGTGATGCACTAAATGCGCTATTTTTAAATCTAATATGGAGGCATTATTACACTATACAAAAGCCTTATATAGAGGCCCTAATACGTTGCGTGTAGCAGCCTAAACGCAGTCTACACATAGCATATATATATATGCACAACTTGGAGCACTTGTATACTGTCCAACATAAATGTAACCACTGTGAAATAAAAGGACCACAGTCAGAATGTTGATCATGAACGCAATAGTCAGGACAGTCAGATATATACATATACAGAGGACAGTCGAATATATATATACGTAGGATATATACATATACACGCAGGCATAATCCAACGCTGTCATGTATGAAGCCATCAGGATAGAAGAACCACTATGGAAAGGAAACCTATACGTTGTTCATGGTACATTGATATGCTGTAAATTCAATACACTATACACTATTCGTTGAAGACATTTATACATAGTTCATAAAAGACTCATACGCAGGATATGGTACAGTCATGGCACACTTGTAAGGATTTCGTTTGAATGAAGAATTGTCTATATAATTCTGGAAGACCATACGCAGTCATGAAGACCTCTCAATGCTGTTCATGGAAACCTTATATGTTGTTGTGGTACTCCTGTAGAATACCTGGTATAAGGATGACCATGTCATGGATCTATTCTATAGACCACATGCCTATTTATAAGGAAAAGTTGTACCCAAGCTACTACAATCTAATAATCATTATCGCAGTAATGATAAGGATATCAGATATAGTCATCATGTTGTAGACCTCATTGGAGACCTTGTTGATATAATGAAATGACTGTCATAATAGAAATCTCTGTATATCAATGAGAGCAGTAAACCGGTCATTAGATGGGTGCAGATCCATGATGTTGAGATCAACTCAGTGATATTTGGGTGCAGCGTAACATGATGAATGGGCAACATGAAGATCATGAGCAGGATGTAGGATGCAGTGTGTTGGTGCTACACTGTAAGGTACAGCAAATGGACGAGATGCATAATGATGATAGGTGAAGGAGTCACCTTGAGAATCAGTTGAAGCAGAATGTCTTCAACTGATCTCATCGTTATAGGAGATGATCTATGCTTAGATCTAGATAAGTCAAAGTGTTGACTTCTATTGTAAATGTACTCTCTCTCTCTCTCTGCTGAACTTTGAAGATAAAAGAAGATTTGATCAAAGGGTTTCCCCACACATTGTGGGGTTTGTCCCTGGCTTGCGCCATATCTTGTGTCCTCTTGCCTTGGCCTGTCTTCTGTGTTTTATATTTATGTTCTATCTGCAGTTTATCATAATGCTGATGTGATTGCTAACTATGAAAATTTAAATAAATTTCTCTAGCATAGAACATACCTAATCTTAACATGGTATCAGAGCTGAGGTGAAGACAATGCCCAAGCAAGAGTGAAAGAGAAATCACCGAGGATTGTTGGGACAACACAAAAGGATCAATGGGTTTCTCATAATTCACCTAGGGTGACGTCGAACTAGAGAATGTTATCAAAATGGCGTAGCAGAAGTTTCTGATGGCCCATCTAATGATCACTTCATTGGGATGTTTGGATCTAAAGGTGGAAGGAAAGGCGAATGCCTTGTTGAAATAACTTCGACCGTTGTACATGGTAGAGACACATTTCTTGATGAAGATAACAATCATTCCTAGGACATCTTCAATGATCAAAGGAATGACTGGTAATGCAGGTCATCAAGGAAATGGTTGACTCTTCCATGAAAGCAAGGAACCCTAGAATCTCTTTTATGTACCTGATCGCAAGAAGAACTCGATGTCCATCTCGGAAATGGAAGTCAAAGGTTACAGGATGGCACTTATCGATGGAAAGGTACATGTTTGAAAATAGATCTTGCAAAGATGTTTTGAGTTCTAGGTTGTATCAAGTTGCAGGAAGTCCACTGGGGACCATGTCCATTGACTCAGCAACGGAGGTCTGTGAGTCAGATGGTGACTTGGATGCCTGAATTTAAAAAGGAGCATGAAGGTACATGTCTGAATGAACCAAAGGAAAATATTATAAGGGGGCCATTCCCCTCATGCAGCAGGTCCATAGGCTTGGAACAACCTGAGGAGTTTGTGACTCATGATCGGGAATCTCATGTATACAGGTGGAAGAAAGCCCTCTATGGCTTGAAGCAAAACACCTTGGGCGTAGTATGAGAGGATTGATAGATATTTAATGTAGTTGAGATTCACTAGGAGTGAAACTGATCCAAACTGTTACTCAAAGGTTGTGGATGATAAACCTCTCATACTGGAACCCATGTCTAACAGTTGCAGACCCTCTCATTTATAGGAGACAGAGGGAGTTGGAATCTGAATGTGGAAAGATAAGCTGCAAGCCTATGACTACCTCGAGGATCTTAACTTTCAAGAAGTTATGTGGTAGTGATGTCAGACTTGATTTGGGAAATGCCTCTGAGTTTCATAAACTCATTCGTGAACCTCCATCCAGACATCTGTGTTGCAGTTAGCATGATGAGCTCATATTTGGTTGAGCCTCACTAGATTGTTGCCAAGAATATTCTGAGATATCTTTAGGGCACAATCTCTCATGGATTGAGATACACTGTCGAAATATGAAACCACATGATTATTCGAATGATTAGTGGGCAAGCAGTATGGAGGATCACTAGAGCACTTCTCGGTGTTGTATCTAATGAGCAGGAATAAGAAGTCGGTGACTCTGAGCACCACCAAGGCTGAATACATTGCTGATAGTATGGCCTTCTGTGAGGCAGTCTGGTTGCTGAAGCTCTTCAGTGAGCTGTTTGTACACATGATGAATACCAGTGTGATTCTCTCTGACAACCAGAGGTGGGACTCGATTATTGAGGAATCCCGTATTCGTCGATTGCTCCAGCAGATATACATCATTTTGGATATGGTAAGTCGATGAGCAAGGAGGCTCCATCGCGGTAAGATGATGTACAGGTTGATACACCTTGTCAAAGCCCCGAGGAAAGATCTAATCTATGATTTTCCCAAACGACTTGGATTCGGAAAGAAACCCTTGTACAAGGGTCTTGCATGCTACATACATTGAGCTCTAGGAGCTCTGACGGCTTGCGGTTCCTACTGGAGCAACATATGACCACAGGGTGACTCACCCTCCCCTGGTTGGTGCGCACTGGAACATGATGATTCGCTCTCTTGTGGAACAAGATGATTCGCTCTCTTGTGGAACACGATGATTTTCTCTCCATTGTAGCAAGATTGATGTGTTCTCCTGTGAGGCCTAGATTGATGTGTTCTCCATGGCAGCCTGGATTTATGTGTTCTCCATGGCGATTGTAGTAGGAGTTGTACCTTACTATGACGCTGAGTTCGGGTCGGTTGAGACTGGTTTGGGACCAGTGGTACATACTCCGAGACTGACTTCGTGTCAGTGCAGTACTAGTCTGGGACCAGTGAGAGTGGTACATACTATGATGCTGACTTCGGGTTGGTTGAGACTGGTCTGGGACCAGTGGTACTCTCTAAAACTGCGATACTGGTCTGGGACCAGTGGTAGGAGTGGTACTTACTATGAAGCTAACTTCAGGTCAGCTGAGATTGGTTTGGGACCAGTGGTACGCACTCTGATTGATGCAGGATTGATGTGTTCTCCTTTGAGGACAGGATTGATTAGTTCTCCTGTCGAGGCATCCTACCCATGCAGTCTAGGACTCATGGGAAGTACCTCTCATCTGATCAATGAGTAGGGAAATGAAGTTAGGGACCATAGTAGTACCGATGGATGCATCGTTGTATCTACCGTACTCCCTACGCTAGGATGACCTCCATTGATCTGGGATCAATGATACTGGTTTGTGACCAGTGGTAGGAGTTGTACCATACTATGACGCTGACTTCAGGTCAGTTGAGACTAGTCTGGGACCAGTGGTACATACTCTGAGACTGACTTCGTGTTAATGCAGTACTGGTCTGGGACCAATGGTACACTCTCTAAGACTGTGATACTAGTCTGGGACCAGTAGTACGAGTGGTACCTACTATGACGCTGACTTTGGGTCGGTTGAGACTGGTCTGGGACCAGTGGTATGCACTCTAAGACTGACTTCAGGTCAGTGGAGAATGGTATGAGACATTCTTGATCAATTCTTCTTCTTCATAGTTCAGCAGAGCAAAGCTGAGAAGAGCAGAGCCAGCAGAGCAGAGCTAGCAGAGCCAGCAGAGCTGAGCAGGGCAGAGCTAGCAGAGCCAGTAGAGCTAAGCAGAGCAGAGCAAAGCCAATAGAGCTGAGCAGAGTAGAGCAGAGCCAGCAAAGCTGAGCAGAGTTGGGCAGAACACTGATGGCAAAGATAGTACAATCGGACTTATGGATCAACGGATGGAGTTCTCCCTAGTTGAGAGGGAGTTTTAAATTGGCAACTAGAGCCAAAATCCATGTGGGTTAGCTTATTTATGGCAGCTGATATTTTTATTGGATCTGTCTCATCGAGATGTGTAGGATTAATCCAAAGATCATTCGATTCCGATATGTATTTATGGAGATATGAATTTATTTAGATTATCATTTAATTATCTGGCCAACTAGCTCTTATGTAGGCTCTAGAAGCCCAAACGTCATATCTATTCATCATCCTCTTTTAGTATAAATAAGAGAGGATTTGGAGTCATTAGTACAACACATTCTTCAAGTGATCTCCTCCTCTCCACCTCTTGGGTTATTGGTGAAGGAGAGAGACTAAGAAGAATATGTTGGCCTTGGATGATGCCCTAGCTACTGTACATTGTTGAAGGAGATCTGGCTGCAATAAAGGAGACCTCACATGTAGCTAAATGGAAGACCCTATCCGCAACAAAGGAAGGCTTGGATAAGGCTAGATCCGCAGACATTGAGGAGACCCTCTACTCAGTTCAAGTGATGCACTATACGTAGTTGAGATGATGATCTAGCCACAGTTCAACTGTGCCCTAGCCACAGTTCAGATGTGCCTCAGCCGCTGTCAAGGAAAGGCTCCTATCCACTAACTAAAGAAGCTCCATTACACAGTCAAGTGATGCACTAAATGCGCTGTCCTGAAATCTAATATGGAGGCATTATTACGCTATACAAAAGCCTTATACGGATGCCCTAATACGTTGCCTGTAGTAGCCTAAATGTAATCTACACACAACATATATATATACGCACAGCTTGGAGCACTTGTATACTGTCCAACATAAATGTAACCGCTGCAAAATAAAAGGACCACAGTCAGAACGCTAATCATGAATGCAATAGTCAGGATAGTCAGATATATACATATA
>APFE031760131.1:111847-128785 GCA_000404065.3 Pinus taeda
TAGACTCATTCACAAGTCATATGCAAATATGTTGAGCATGGACAGTCATGAATCTATACGCAATGGAAACCATACTCAGTTATAAAATCTATACAACAAGGACAATCATGGTTGTAAACGCTAGTTTGTACCCTAGTTTGTAAATGATGAGCAGGCAATCTATACGCTGGAATAAAGAAGCAGTCCATACGCTGGAATGAAGATACAGTCCATACGCTGTAATGAAGGCTATATATATATATATATATATACGCACAATATGGTAGAGATTATACGCTGGAACGAAGACGCAGTCCATACGCTTTCATAAAGGCAATATATATACGCACAGCATTAATGAAGCCGCAATGAAAACCTATGTGCAGTCACGGAGACAGTCATATGAACTTCGATACTTCTGATATTTTGAAGAATAGGTACAGGATAAATGTCGGAACTCTGTCCACTATAATAATCATACTGTTAAGGGAATGAAGCAGCAGTGGAGCCGCAGTCTAGAACGCAGAAAGCACACATGCTAGATCTCGCATGGAGAAGCAGGATCTGACAGCACCTCGGTTAGGGTATGAGGTGCATTCATGACCAGAACTCATAAGTATGATATGGATGCATATCTGATCAATATTCTACCTATGGATCCATGCTCGGATGAACGAAGGATTATAGATCTCGAATGGAGTAACTGTAGTAAGGTCTAAACTACATGGAGACATAGCCCTTGGTATGACAGTCTTCGTATTACACGGATAAGGTATGACAATATGCTGTTGTGGTACTCCTGTAGAATACCTGGTATACGGATGACCATGTCATGGATCTATTCTATAGATCACATGCCTATTTATAAGGAAAAGTTGTACCCAAGCTACTACAATCTAATAATCATTGTCGCAGTAATGATAAGGATATCAGATATAGTCATCATGCTGTAGACCTCATTGGAGACATTGTTGATATAATGAAATGACTGTCATAATAGAAATCTTTGTATATCAATGAGAGCAATAAACCAGTCATTGAGTACACATTAGATGGGTGCAGATCCATGATGTTGAGATCAACTCAGTGATATTTGGGTGCAGCGTAACATGATGAATGGGCAACATGAAGATCATGAGCAGCATGTAGGATGCAGTGTGTTGGTGCTACATTGTAAGGTACAGCAAATGGACGAGATGCAGAATGATGATAGGTGAAGGAGTCACCTTGAGAATCAGTTGAAGCAAAATGTCTTCAACTGATCTCATCATTATACGAAATGATCTATGCTAGATCTAGCTAAGTCAAAGTATTGACTTCTGTTGTAACTGTACTTTCTCTCTCTCTCTTTCTCTGCTGAACTTTGAAGATAAAAGAAGATTTGATCAAAGGGTTTCCCCACACATTGTGGGGTTTGTCCCTGGCTTGCGCCATATCTTGTGTCCTCTTGCCTTGGCTTGTCTTCTGCATTTTATATTTATGTTCTATCTGCAGTTTATCATAATGTTGATGTGATTGCTAACTGTGAAAATTTAAATAAAGTGCTCTAGCATAGAACACACCTAATCTTAAGAGTTGTAATCCTTAGATATATATTTCTAACGAGGTATTTTGATCATCAAATGAATATCGTATACCAAAGTTATGACCCCAGGAAGTTGATGTACCAATTTACCCAAACGAGACCCATAGTTTTGGGACTTCATCTCCTAAGGTTAGGTTTTCAGATGTTTTGGGGTTTCCACTATTTCTTAATAATAAATAGGCCTTTGAGCCTCATTGTAGCATAATTTAGGGGCACATAGCCACCACATCTCTTCTCAGAGATAAGTTACCATCACTAGAGCTAGTTTATTTCCATTTTGCATGTAAGCATATTTCAGTTCTTTGATATTAATGAAATGAAGTTCTATTTCTACTACATCTCTGTGTATGGTTATATCTGTAATTTGTTGCATTCCTATTTAAATTGGGATTATTGGTATCATAGCAGTTTTCTCTTTCTCTATTTTTTTATTTTTTTGCATGTCCCCAACAAGGTTGGGGTATAAGGAGTTAGCGCTCGATTTGGTCGAACCTTTGCATGATCATCCCCGCAAACCTCGATGTACACCCATGGGGGAAGAAAATAAATATGAGGCAGCAAGAGATCCTATCAAAATATTGCTTAAGGAGGCCCTAGACAAACAAAGGAACGCGATGACAGATAACTTTTCCCAGATCCTTCAACGGTTGCCCACCGATGGTGTATCCAACTCCAACAACCACTTTGAAAATAAAATTTGACATTCCCACCGATGGTGTATCCAACTCCTCTTAAGGTACAAGTAAACTTTGACATTCCCATATTTGAGGGCAAAATAGATGTAGATGTTGTAGATAAATGGTTAAATCTACTAGAAAGATATTTTTTTGTTCATGATTTTTCCAGTCGGGAAAATATTACTTTTTCTCTTCTAAAAGTTGCCCTCCACATAAAGGACTAGTGGGAAACCTACTATGAGCAGAAGGATGAAAGTACACCCTCATTGTTTTAAGACACCATCATGGAGTAGTACTACCCTATCAGTTTCTATGAGGATAAATATATAAAGTGGACCACGATGCAGTAGGGAAGGGACCAAGACGTGCTAGAGTTTACCAATGTTTTTCATACCTTCGCACAAAGTTGGGTATCAAGGATTCTAAGAAACATTTCATACTCAAGTAACACAACTGCCTACATAGGTACATCCAGGATGAGATGGAGTTCCTAGACATCTCGTCACTTGGCATGGCATACCGATACACTGTCAAGATTGAGTAGAAGCTTAAACAAAAAAGGAAAGACTTTGGATCTCTGAATCTGAAGCAAGGGAAAAGTTCCTTGAAACCACATAACAAAGGACAAAGCCAAGGTGAGGTAGCCTAGGAAAACCTGCTAAAGCTGTAAGAAAATAAAAACAATGTGAATCCAAAAGACGGGGGAAAGTGGTGTGGGTTCCATAACAGCTCCACTCACAACACAAGTGAGTGTTAGGCCAAGAAGTCACTAGTGGCCAAGCTGAAGGTTCTAAATCAGATGCATATTTTGACTCTGAGTCAAAACCTGAGAAGGAAAATGACAAATGGAAGTAGATTATTATTGTGGAGCCCAATGACAATGTTGCCACCACGAAGATCTAGAAGGAGGAATTCGAATATCTAGATAAGGAGGAGCACCTCTTCCACTCCCACATCTGGGTAAAGGGTTCCCCACTACAATTCATTACCGACAATGAGAGTCAAAAGAACCTCATTTCAACAAAGGTCATGAAGTGGTTGGGATTACCAACCATACACCATCGGGTGGCTTCACCAAGGACAGGATCTTTGCGTCAGCCAACAGTATCGTCCTCCATACAACATCAAGCCCTTCATGGATGAGATATTATGTGACATTTCTCCTCTTAATGTTTGTGATGTATTATTAGGCCAACCATACTTGTCGAAGTGACATGTTGTGTATGAGTTAAGGCCTCGCGTTGTTATTGTTACCTTGGGAAATAAGTTGTATAGTATACCTGAGGTAGCACCATGTACCACCATCTCTTTGGTTACAGAAAAACAATGCATTAAGCTCAATTCCAAAACCAAGATTTTTTTCTTGATGATACGACTTTAGGGAAAGAAGAAGATGGTGGCCATGACCTCATTCGGGATTTGTCAACCCCAACCACTCCGACAGAGCTCTACAACTTTCTAGGTCTTGGCAATTTCTACTGTAGGTTCGTGATGGGGTTCTCTCATATCACTTAGCCCTTGAGTCAAGTCACGAAGGGAGGAGTGAAAGCACAATTCTTATGGTCTGAATCTCAACAGAAGGCGTTCACACAGTTGAAACATTGCCTCTGCTCTACAATAGTGCTCACATTACTAGACTTGAAACAACCATTTGAGATCGAGACAAATGCCTCTGACTATGCTATTGGGGAAGTCCTTACTCAACAAGGGCATCCAGTGGCATATCACAGTCAGACACTTTCAGACATAGTCTGAAAGTATCCCACTTATGACAAAGAGATGTAGTCCATTATGCAGGTCTGTCGACAATGGGAGCATTACATTTTGAGGAAGGAAATGATCATCCACACAGACCACTCAACCCTACTGTTCATACAAACACAAGGTAAGTTGCAAAATGATCACCATCAAAAGTAGTCTACATACCTACAACAGTTCCATTTGAATATCAAGTACAAGAAGGATAGCACCAATAATGTTGCAGACTCCCTCAGCCGACCACCGATCATGGTGTTAACCACTGTGCTCAACTCTTATGGGCACGAGACTTCTAATTGGCCACTTCTCTACAAAAGTGACCCAAAATTTGGCCACACATACTAGACACTCTTGGAGGGTCAGAAAGTTCTATCTTTTCACCTTGAGGATGCACTGTTATGCCACCTGGGACACCTTTTTGTTCCTTCAAGCGAGTGTGCCAAGATGATTTGGGAAGTGCACTATAGTCAAGTTGATGGGCATTTTGGGGCCGAGAAAATAGTGGTAGTACTGCAGAATTATTTTGATTGGTTGAATCTACGACAAGATGTCGGCAAGTACATCAGATTATGTACTCCCTCCACCATTTCCAAACTGATCATCAAGAAGAAAGGCCTCTATAATCCACTTCCTATCCCTAGTCCACCTTGGGAATCCATCTCCATTGATTACATGTCGGGCTTTCCATATACAAAGCATGGGAATCGCTATGTTTTTGTGGCCATCAAAAAATTCTCGAAGATGACCATTATGGTGGCTTTCAAGGAGAATATCACAACAAAAGCCACTCCTAAACTCTTCCTTCAACAAGTGTGGGTAGACTTTGGGATCCCATAGTCTGTCATCTTAGATCGAGATAGCAAGTTCATCAGTACATTTTTATCTAGTCTCTAGTCAATGTTGGACACCAAGCTCAATAAGTCCACAACTTTTCATCCCCAAACTGATGTCCAAACAGAGTTCACCAATAGGATGATCGTACACAATCTGCCTATGTACAACTCAAAGCATCCACAAACATGGGATGAGAGCCTCCCCTATGTCCAGCAGAGTTATAACCAGCCTCACCACAACTCGACTAGCCACAAACCTTTTTAGGTGGGCTTGGGGTTCTAGCCACTATGTCCTATTGATGTGGCCATACCATTTGTAGCTACTCAGGAAAATTCATCTCATGTACAGTCTGAAGCCGACAAGGCAACCAACTTCATTAAGCACATTCAGCACATCCGCCAATAGTTCCATGACATATTGGATAGAGCCAACACTAAGTACAAGCAACAACATGATCAATGTCGGGTGCCACACAAGTTTCAGGTGGGTGACAAAGTTTGCCTACATTTGTAGAAGGATTGCCTCACTAGGCCCCACTGCAAGCTTCGCCCACATCAATATGGGCCATACACCATCACCAAGGAAGTAGGGGACAATGCCTTCGAGCTCAGTATTCCACCATTCCTTACTCAGCACCCAATGTTCAATGTAGACAACCTTCAACCCTACTTTCCACCATTTATGGACACATCGGACATTGCAGAACAACTCACATTAATAGAGTTAAACCTAGACTGCATGGAACAAGACACAACTAATCAGATCATGGAGACACATATCAAGGACACTTGGTAACAAAGTATCCAACTATAACGAGTTGTTAAAGTAGGCCAACTCCTTCATCGGGGCAAGTGGCTCACGAGGGACCAAGTTTAGCAAAAGTTTCCTCATCTCATGGAGGAACTCAACACAATGGCAACCATTACTTCCTAAGGGGAGAGGAATGATCTAAGTGGATATTGGTTGCCACCCACCTATTCCACTTGGACCCCCACCATTATTTCTTTTGATTTTCCAGTTTCCTTAATTGTAGCACAGTTGACTAATTTTGGCAGTTTTTCGGGTCCTAAACTTCTACAGCCATTTTGAGGCCCTAAACGACGTTTCTTGGGAAAACTGGGGCCAACGAGGGTGGTAGATTAGTGTTGGCTCATTAGAATTTGTATTCCTTGGATAGATATTTCTAACGGGGTATTTTGTGTGTCAAACAAAGATCGTATGCCAAAGTTACGACCCCGAGAAGTTGATGTACCAATTTAACCAAACGAGGCCCATAGTTTTGGTGCTTCCTCACCTAGGCTTAATTTTTGGATGTTTAGGGTTTTCCATTGTTTTTTAATAATAAATTGGCCTCTGAGCCTCATTGTAACACAGTTCAGATGCATGTAGTTGCCACATCTCTTCTCAGAGATAAGCTACCATCACCCGAGCTAGTTTATTTCCATTCTGTATGTAAGCATATTTCAGTTCTTTGATATTAAAGCAATTAAGTTCTATTTTTGTTACATCTCTACTTGTATGGTTATATCTGTAATTTGTTGCGTTGTTGTTTAAATTTGGATTAGTCTCGCAACAAAACAAGTGAAACAACGCTCTTATAAGCTAAACAAGAAAAAAAAACGATAGAAAAGGCGGCAAAAGATGATAAAAGAAAAACTCACCCAGAAAAGTGACAACGATGCTCCGAAGGTTCCTTGGTCTACTCAAGCATGTTAGAGCTTGATGGTCGAGTATACAAATGAGCTCTAGAGACATCTATTACATCAAATTGAGAAATAATTGAACTCATGACACGCATCCCTGAGATCAAGGACAAAAGTTAAATCTCACAAAACTTCTAAAGATAACATTGTGCCACCTTCGGAAAATGAATAATGGATACCTACTTCCTAGGGATGCTCTTTTCTTTTCCGGGAAAAGTTGCCACACATTTCCAAAAGATATTGCACAGTTCTGGGAAGGACTCTACAACCCTCTAGCTTATGCACTGAGAAGCTTCTGAGAAGAAAGACTTCTGTGCAATTTCTAGGTTGAGTAACTCTGGGCTGCCTCTCATGCTCTACGCAGTTTCCTAGTTGAAGGCTGACTATCAATTGGCTCTGCGCAACTATGGAGTTGAAGGCTCACTGCTAGCTTGGACTGTGCAATTCCCGAGAGCAAGGCTAGTTGCCCTCAAGGATTGTGCACTTCATTAAGGGAAGCCTAGAACTGGGTTGGAAGAAATTCAAGAGATTAGCTTGCGGGTTAGACCGAAAAGCAAGTTAGAAATCACAAGCCGACATGCATAAGATAAAGTTCAATGAAAGTAGAAGTACCTAGGTGAGTGTGAGATGAGTTGTTGTGCTTGAGGAGGGAGGCTACAAAACGAAGCATAGGAAAAGTTTTGGTGGGTGGTTGTAGTGGCTAGAACACACTCAAACAAAATCTTTACTTGACATGCTACGCTTTTTCTATGTTATTTTAATTCTTGAGGCTGATATTTATCCCCAATATATGCAATGATTTTAATGATAGGTAGGGATTTGTTGTAGCATGATTTGTTTGGGATGCTATTTTGTTGATGTATTTTTGGTTCAGAGACTCATTGCAGTCATTGTTGTTTTGGTCATATGCATTCTTTTAAGCTATTGCTATATAAATAAAAACTTTTTCTTATTTGTGCATAAATTATTTAAATTCATATAGATGCACATTGATATATATTTTTCTTTAAAATTTAAATATTTTATGTTTTTTGGTATTTTGGTCTTATTTTTATGCTACTTCTAGTCAAGTTCCAATCAATTCCTGGTCCATAGGGTTTTCTAATTTGGCCCGGACTTTGGTTTTGATAATATTGTGCCACACCCTCGTAACACTGCTTGAGAAGAGGCATATGCCCATTAAGCCTTATAAAAGGTGTCAACATGTTATATGTGAAAGTGAAAATTAAAAGAGTGAAGAAGAGAAAAAACAACGTTCTACTTAAAACATAAAAATAATATATATATATATATATATATATAGATATATATATATATAAAACTTATATATATATAAAAGTTAAAGGGAGATAAAATATATTTCATCACTTTTATTCTTTAAAATATAACCCTAATTTTTTATACATTAGAAATTAAAATTAAAAAAAATTATTAAACTTGATTTTGATTTGATATATGAATGTTTGGTCCTTCAACTTAGCAATTCTTAACAACAAGTGACTAAGGTAATCATTAGTTTGGTGTATATCTTATTAACATACATACTCATACATGGCCATCGTCTTTCAGGTAAGGTTCACGCTTTCAACTTCAGCGACTCGATTTAATGGCTATGACTTACACAGCTCATAATTCGTACTTCATCACATCAGGTAGTTAATGCAGATTGAATCTCAATGCCACCTCATCCTTTACGATTTTAAACCTGAAGATCACTATTTCAAATTGGCAATGGCTCCCAATTTTTTTTGAAATTAATTGAAATCCTTATCAATTTCAAACAGGGCGCACAAACATTTTTTTTTATCCCTGCTATGGTATCCGCTCTCATAGCAGCCTGGCCGACGAACCGATCCAGCCCATGCCCAGAGGATTCATCAGCCACTCCCCAGACAAAATGTTCTGCCTCTCGCTGAAATAGTCTGCATCATCTGGTTGGTGGATTCACTTCTGTTCATTTTCTCTCAAATTCTCATGATTTTTTTTGGAATGGTCGTAATTTGGTGGAGAAACGTAATCGATTCTCCTCATCCATGGACCGTCTTGAGGAAAGGGATGTGCTGGCTCTTCTATTCTTTAAAGTGCATATAAGAAGCAATCCAGCTCGAAAGTTGTCCAACTGGACAACGCGCAACTCTAAGGAGATATGCTCCCAGTTTGGTATTACCTACAGGAAACATACGAGAAGAGTCATTGCTATAATTCTTCCTGTTGCGCTAGTAGGCTTTGACCATGATCTCAATCCAGAATATGAACTGCAACTGCAAGGTACACTTTTTCCAGTGCTTGGCAACCTCTCGATACTGCACGCTCTAAATCTTTCTGTTAATAATTTCAGTGGAGGAATTCCAGCCGAATTGGGGCAGCTTAAAACATTCAGAATACTCGAGGTGGATAGCTTTCTTGAGAGATGTATTCCAAAATCAATCTGCAATTGCACACGTCTTTGACGAATCGACCTTTCCGCCAACTGGTTGTCATAGACGATTCCAACATATTTCTGCCTTCTAATCGAGTTGGAACATCCCGACCTTTCTCGTAACAGCTTGGAAGGGACCATACCAACAGATCTGGGTCCTTTAGTCGAGTTGGAACATCTCGACCTCGGTTGGATTTTTTTATCGTGGGTTGAGTGGAAGTATTCTAACTTGGGTGGGTTGGTGGAAGTATTCTTTCAGAAACTGCGCCTCTCTGAAAGTCGTCTCTTGGTGGTAACAATTTCAGTGGTCAAGTCCCTTCTCTTTTGGGTTTATGGAGTCGGAGGAGACCGTTCATGGACTATGGGCACATTGCATAACAGAATAATATTTTTTTTTTTATTTATTGGAAATTTCACTAAAAAAATGTTATAAAATATAAGGTTTTCAATACTTACTGCAAATCAATTGCAAATACTAAAACAGAAAAATGTCATAAAATATAAGGTTTTCAATACTTTCTGCAAATCTATTCCAAACACCAAAACGGAGATTGGAAAACGCAGTAAGATGTAACTGCTATTTGACGCGGATTTTTGTACTGAGAATGGAAAACGTGGGTGCGATATAATTAACGGAAGCGTTCTTTGTTTCTGTATAGCAAGTACCAGTGAATTTCTTTTTGGACTAATTTGGAAAACTTTGCAGCTTGATTTTCACCATTCTTGTATATTTGATATATGGAGGTGAGTGCATCAATTTAATCAGGTTAATCCTCTTTCGGAATCTTCCAAAACCAGACACGAATTTAAAAAAATATATCTTTTACCGGAAAATGTTTTCGGTGTTCCCTATTTATCACGATTCCCTCCCTCTATATTTGTTGATTAGAGTGCAGCCGAGTTTGGAGCATTCATATTAAAAAAACGAAATATCAAATTTCATCTATTTTATGAGAATTTGTATAAAAATAAATAAAATATTAAATTTGAGAATTTATATAAGAAACAAAATATTCAAATTTGATATATTTTATTTAATTGGAATTTGGTAAATCTTAATACTATTATTTTTAGTAAAATAAAGTGGCTAAAATTAAAGTATCTATTAGTTCAAAAAAAATCATTTTTTTATTGTTATTTCTTTTCGAGTGAAAATGAAATTCCTAGAGAATTTATATAAAAATAATTAAAATATTAAATTTGATTCATTTTATTTGAATGGAATTTGATAAATTTTAATAATATCTTTTTAAATAAAGTAGTTAAAATCAAAGTAGTTATTAAGTACTAAAATCCTTCTTAGTTGTTATTTTTTTTATTGAAAAATAAATTCCAAATTGTTCAAAATAGTTTGTAGGTTTAATGAAAAAATATTAAAAAAATAAATTCTAAACTTTATTAAGTTTTTGGAAAGTAAGTAATGTTTTTATGTTTTAAAATCAAATATTATGAATGTCAATTCAAAATTTAAGATGCAATTATTTATATTTTTGATAACATCTCAAGTTTGCATCATTTTAAACTACTAATAAATTTATGTAAACTATATAGATTTTTATATAAATAATTTTAAGAAGAATTAAGTTTTTAAAAATCTTATAATAAATATTACCTCATTCAAGTTTGATATCAATTTACTGTAAAAGGGAAATTTTAAATAAAAAAAATAGTATTTTTAAATTAATATCCCATGATGTATTTCTATGGTTGTTATGAAAATAAAATAGTGTAAAATAATAAAGTATTTATTAGATATTTTGTTTATAAATATAAAATTATGAGAATCTTTCTTTTTCCTTATAAAGAACTTAAATGTATTGCTTTTAAAACCATTTTATATCAATATCTCATATACATATTATTATAGGAATTATAATGGTTCAAATTAAATAAAAGATGGAGCTTAAGTTGCTCATAAAATTGTATGAAATTTCATACCTGTTTTGATACAATAAGTGTGAATTTGGATACAATATGTGTGAAAATCAACGATTACTTTGATGGATAAGAATTTTGATTATTAATGTTATTTTTCATTTAAAATGGTTGGAAAACTAATGATATTTTGAACTGATGTGATCGTTAAAAATCAGTAGAATATTTTGTTTATTTTCATATATTATTAAGCTATTATAATATATTATAAAGATAATTTTATGTTAAATATTTTGATATATATCTATTAATATATATATCAAAAAATGTAAACAATATAGTTTAAAAAGGTAAAACAAATTTTATACAAAATTTAAACTGTTTAAAAAAATTGTTATTTCTATGGCCAAGGTACTAAAATTCATAATATTTATTTATAAAATAAATTAAGAATTCCATTCATAATAATTTGTTTTTTTAGATAAAAAAACAATTGCATATCTATTTTTTAATTAAAAGTAATATACAAAACCGTGTTATAAATATCATTTTTTTTAAACAAATGTTGATAATTATATGGTTAATTGGGGTCATCTTAACAATATAATCATATTTTGTATAATTGTATCAATATATTCCACATACAAAATATCCAATGATGTACCTTCTATGTAACTGATATAACTATACTAGCATACAAATATTCTTAACTTATTTTTAAATTTGTTAAAACAAATATTATTAAACTCATTGATTTATTAAAGTCAAACATTTTATTTACCTTATTATTTAGTTAATAGTGTTTAAATAGATATGATAGTGAAACATCATGATTAAAGACAAAAAAAAATAATTTCATTTTATTTTTACTAATACATTATTTTAAAAATCAAACATGGGACTTAATTATTTTCAAGTTTTCTAAGTTGGTTAAAGTAACTATTATTAAATTATCAAATTCAATTGTTAACTACCTATTATTTGTTTAAAGGTGTTTTCCTATAAATGATAATGGGGCAATGTGGTTTTTTAAAAGCAAATATCGTTTTATATTTCCTAAATATGTGTATATTATTTTAAAAATGGAGCATTGCCATATTTACTATTTTCAAATTTGGTAACCTCATATGTATTATTAATATTTATATATATATAATATATATATATATATATATATATATTAAACGAACTAGTAGTAATTTTATATTACATGTAGGATCATCTATGAGAGTGTGATTTTTGGATGAGTAAACAAAATGTTTACTGTCACATATGCATACCATACTTAAACAAAAAAGATATTGCTCATATATTCTAAAAAGATCTTAGAAATAAACAGAACTTGCACGTTGTCATCTTTGAGGGTTACAATACAAAAAACAAATTGATATCCATTTTACATGAACTGAATTGGGGACCATGAAGAACTGTCACCAAGGACCATGTTCGAAATCCTCCAGGCCACGATCTCTATGAACCCTTCTTTGCCCAGCGTGGGCACTAACAACGCCAACCTCCTCACTGTCCCTTCACGAATTAGAAACTTTCAATATTTTCACCCTCTTAGCAAGCTTCCTAACCTCAACGTTTAGCTTGGTAAGAGAGCACTTCGGAGAAGTGTTATGCTCCAAAAATTTTTCCGCCACAAAGGAATAAAGAGAGTGCCATTAACGCTCTAATAAGTTCTCCAACTTATTGATGGTGGAGACCAAAGCTTGCATGGATGCTATAAGCTTGTATATTACCACTAAGGCCCTGATGGTCTCGTGGGGCCCTTCATATTTATACTTCCCATCCATGATACTCACTGTGAAGAGAACATAAAGATGTATGCTAGCCCAAAAAGGGTTGAAGATAGAGAGGACCTAGACATTGATGCATGTAACATTGACTAATGTTGCCCCTACAACATATACCTGAAAATGCCGATAGATTTTCCAATGAAAACCATAGAACCAAATATAATTATACATGTGACCGAAACACAATTGAAGGATTCACCTCAATCAGAGGAGGGAGCATTACTTTAGTTCGTGAAAAATTTAATATGAAATGACAATAAAGAATGAGAGACATAAGCCACTTCTTCTCTATAGACTTCCACTTGGACATAAGCCAGATAAAGGCTTGAACCCAACTATGCCATCATGAAAGTTCCTCTAGTCCATTAATATTTGAAGCCTAGAAAGATTCATTCGTAGATCATCTCCCCACCATCCTTTGAATGAAATGATTACTCTTCATTTATGAAACTAGGAATAAATATGATTTTCCATCGATTTCAAGGATCCCTTGAGACAATGTGGATTTTTCATTTAATCTACACTTGAATTTAGATTTTTGAGAATATGAAAATTTTTAACTTTGTCAATTTTTGTCAATGTATTTTGTATCCTAAGCATTTGTGCTCCCAAAAATTCTTTACTTGAGAAGGTCAATTTCATTCTACACAAGCTTCTAGGGAGCAACATATATAAAAAAATTGTGCTCTCTTAGTGAGCTTTTGAGGCGCTTATAAATAGTTATAATGGGCCATAACTAATAAATAAAGTGGTTAACTCGCATTATGCAAGGGACCATGAGTAATTAGAGTTTTGGGTCTCCTTCTCGTCCTCATTACAAACATGATGACATTCCTTCCTTGCATGAACTAGGATTTATTCTTTTAACAAAAACATTAGATCTAAAGTTTTATCTACAAACCCTAGGTTTTCACATTCAAGACTTCAAGTCTTCTAAAATTTACAAATACTATTTTTATAATACTCGTTTTACACATTTTGCAAATCCAACAAATGGAAATTGTGCATATAAGGAATATATGCACATATACGGAAAATATGCACATATAAAAAAGTTGGGGAATATATGCATATCTTCTATATATGCACAAATTCTTTATATGTGAATATATTATGTATTTTCACATATACCAAAGTTGGGGAAGGTATGCATATCTTTCGTATATGCACAAATTCTTTATATGTGAATATATTATGTATATGCACATATCTTATGTATATGTGCAACTTCCATATATGCACATATCTTGCGTATATGCGCAACTTTTCTATATGCACATACACATAAGTTGTGCATATACAGAAGTGCACAACTTCTGTAACATACATATATGACAATCTCCATATATGCACAACTTTCGTATATGTGCAACTTCTGTATATACCCATATTTGACATATATACATATCTACTATATATGCACATCTATTTTATATGTACAACTTCTAAACATGCACATATACAGAAGAAATGCACATATATGAAATAAGCGCATATATGGAAAATATGAGCATATACAAAAGTTATGCATATAGGAAATATGTGCACATCTTTTGCATCGCATACCTTTTTTATATTCACAACATTCATATAATTATATATGAAAGTTGTTAATATACAAAAGATATGCAGATATACGGAAATTGTGCATATATGGAGGTTATGTATATATGCACAACCGTTGTATACGCATAACTTCTGTATATATGAACAACCTTTGTTTACACGTAACTTTTGTATATACACACATATGGAAGTTTCACATGTACGATGGATTCACAACCTCAGTATATACACACATCTTCTATATATGCACAACTTTCATATATGTGCATATCTTCCATATATGTGTAACTTCTATATATATGCATATTTTGTATATGCACGTATCTTTAATATATCAGTAACTTTATTATATGTGCAAGTTCCAGATATGAACATATACAAAATATAAGCACATATATGGAAGATGCGTTTATACAGATAGTATGCACATATACGAAATATGTGAATACATGGAAGTCACACAACTTCTATATATGTGCATTTTTGTATTACATATCTTTCATATATACACAACTTCCATATATGCACATTTATTCTATATATGTGCAACTTTTGTATATATGTATGTACAAAAGTTGCACACATATGGAAGATATGCGCATATATGAGGTAAATCTCTATTGTGAGGGCTTTCGTAAATATGTATATATGTGTTGACTTTATCTATGAAATCCGTTACAATAAATACTTACCTCGTATATGCACATACTTTTCATATGTCATCCTTGTAAAATCAGTGATGTCGTTTGAAGAATTTTTCGATAAAGGCGACCTTCCACCATTCCATTGAGTCTGAAATGAGCCTCCATATCATTTTTACCCCAAGTGTCAGATTCATATAGAGCAGATCCCTGGTGGAAAGTCCACCATTTGCTTTGGGTAATCAAACAATATTCCACTGGACCATGTGGAACTGATTTTCATTATCCCTCCTTTCCATTAAAATATTCTTATAAGTATATTGATTTGCATTACAACTGACTTAGGACATCAAAGGGAGTGAGGACATCACTAATTTTACAAGGATGACATATGAAAGATATGTGCATATACGGGGTAAGTCTCGATTGTAAGGGCTTCGGTAGATAAAATCAACACATATATACATATTTAACAAAGCCCTCACAATAGAGATTTAACTCCTATATGTGCATATATTCCGTATGTGTGCAAATTTTGTACATACAAATATAGGAAGGTTGCACATATACATAAAATATGTGCATATACGGAAGCTTTGCATATACAAAAGATATCCAATAAAGAAAATGCATATATCTAGCAGTGGTGTGAATTTTGTATATTCACATATTTTGTATATACTCATATCATTTGTATAAATGCATCTTCCATATATGTGCATATATTCCGTTTATGTGCATATATGGAAGTTTCACATATACAGAAAATGTGCACAGATAATGAAGTTACTCATATATGAAAGATATGCGAATATATAGTAGATGTGCATTTGCAAAATATGCATATATACATAATTTACACATATATGGAAGATATGCACATATATGAACGTTGTGCATATATAGAAGATGTGCACATATATGAAAGTCATCTATATATGGAGGTTTTAGTATATGCGTATTACAGAAGTTGCACACTACCTTTATGTATGCCCAACTTATGTATATGTGCATATGCTGAAGTTGCACATATATGGAAATTATGCACATATATGAAACTTTCACATATACGAAATATATGCGCATATAGAGAAGCTGCGCATATATAAAATATATGTGTATATATGGAAGCTGTGCAGAACTTCAACCTCTTTATAGGCACAACTTTCATATATGCACATGTTACGTATATGTGCATATATTGCGTATATGCACGAATGAATATGCACATATATGGAAGTTTCACATATAAAAAAATTGCGCATATACGAAAAGTGTACTTATATGGAGGTTGCATATATATAGTGGTTGAGGTTGCACATAAATTATCTATATACGCATCTTCCATATATGTGTAGCTTCTATGTATGTGTATCCACCGTACATGTGAAACTTCCATAGGTTTGCATATACAGAAGTTACACATATACAAAGGTTATGCACGATTTTGAACCTCAGTATATACATAGTCTCCATATATGCACAACTTCTGTATATGTAAGATATGCGATGCAAAATATGTGCACATCTTTCGTATATGCGTAACTTTTGTATATGCACATATTTTCCATATATGAGTTTATTTCGTATATGTGCATTTCTTCTATATATGTGCATATTCAGAAGTTGCGCATATAAAATAAATGTGCATATACAGTAGATGTGAATATATGGAGGATATGTGTATATACAAAAGTTGCACATATACAGAACATATGTGCATATATGGAAGTTTTACACATATGAAGACTGTCATATATACATGTTACATAACTTTTGCACTTATGTATATACACAACTTGTGTGTATGTGCATATACAAAATTTACGAATATACGGAAGATATGTGCATATACAGAAGTTGCACATATACATAAGATATGTGCATATACATAATTTATTCACATATACAGAAGATATGCATATTTTTCATATATGTGCAACTCTCGTCTATTTGCATATATTCCTTACATGTGCAACTTCAATCTTTTGGATTTGCAAAAAGTTTAAAATGAGTATTATAAAAATAGGATTTGTAAATTTTAGAAGACTTGAAGTCTTGGATATGAAAACCTAGGGTTTGTAGGTAAAACCTTAGAT
>APFE031760132.1:0-13447 GCA_000404065.3 Pinus taeda
GGTTTTGTCATTTGAATCATCCAAGAATTGTTCATTTATGTAATGTAAAGGAGGTTTCCCCCTCGAAGAGGCTGAATTCTAAGGCGTTGATCTATCTTTTCTATCTTTTTTGAGATGGTTTCATAACAGAGTCCAAGAAAAGAAGCAGAAGGGAAAAGTCTGCATATGCATAGATCTGCAGAAGCTCAATGATGCTTGTGTGCATGATCCGTTTCCGACACCGCTTACTCACAAAGTATTAGAAAACATTGGAGGACAAGAGGCATATTTGTTCACTGATGGTTTTTTGGGTTATCATCAAATAAAGATCACGCCAAAGGATCGAAGCAAAACAACCTTCGCAACGGAGTGGGGATGCTTCTAATATACAATTATGCTATACAGATTGAAGAACGCGCCTACAATCTTTTCCCGTGTAGTGATCATAGTGTTCAAGGAATTTATTCACAACTTCCTGGAAGTATAATTCGATGACTGGTGTTGGTGCAATAAGATTACTATTAAAAGCAACCTTAATACCTACATTAGTTATCAAATCAGGGCAAGTCTGTTTATTTCAAGAGCGTTCAACATTGTCCATGCAAGCAAATTCAGAGGTTAATTCATAATGAAATGATTTAGAATCATTGCAATAATTAACATCTAATTCTTAAAGCTCAATCCAAAACAATTCTGAAAGAAATCTTTAAAGCATTTTCAAATCTACTTTAATCTATTACGTAGAGGACTGAATTAGAATGCAAGTAAAAGGAATCACTCTAACTAGTATAGACAATAATTCGTTCAGCATGAAGGAGAGCTACAACAAATGAACAACAACTATTCAAACATCTCATGCAAAGCAATCAACTGTAAGCTTAGGATCTCTGGTAACACCACTTCAGAATGAACAACAATCAAATACGTAAACTAACCTAATAAATTCGGTAAAGATTAACACACAGAAGTAAAACATAGCAAGATCTAGAATCTAGTTTGAACGACAAAATAAAATCGTAATAATTGACACTCACAACAATCGAAATAATTCTAATTTCATGAAATAACAGTAATAAACAATTGTAAGGGTAAACATAAATAAATATGACACAATTAAAGCAGTAAATCTCCTATCGATTGGGCCCAGAGTCTTCAGAAGTCACTGCCGAAAGACACTTAGAATGCGATTATAGGTAAAACACAGTCTTCTTCATTAAACTTGATAATAGAGTTACAACATCACAGTAATGAAAGTACTCTGTGTCAAAAATGAATAGTTACAATCTTGAAAGTTCTAACTAGTTGTTCATTTCTTCTAGTGGCTTTATATAACCTAGGAAAGACAAACAGATACAAGTGAAGGATTTCGCAACTGACAATCTAATTTCAGCACAGAATAGACTTGATTCTCCTAGTCTTCCATTGGCCTTCATAATCGATACATTATCCTTTTTCCCTTCTTGGTCATTGTTGTTCCATCGTTTGAGCAACAATCATTCAATTTGTGTTCCTGCATATAAAGATAGAGAAAGTTAGTTTTTCATGCCCAGATTTACCCAGTTTGTTAATGATCAATTTTATCCAGCTTCTACAATTGTTTCTTTGATATTTATTACTAAAACGAAGATAGACACATAAATACAAATGATTAATTAAGTTAATATGAGGATAAAACATACCTTTTCCACGACCCAACATACTCCCCTGCTTACGTTTTTGCATGTCCTTATGCAATAAGATGATTGAGGTGTAGTTGTGTAAAAGAATAAGCAGGATAAGCTTCTTCCTTATATAGCCTAAAACCATTTTTTTGTTTAAGTATTGCAAAAGCCTTGTTTACATGGTAATCTAGCAAATTATAATCACTATAATACCCGCCAAGATGGTACCAGATAATAGGAAATTTGTAGCGGCATCCTATCTAGTTAGGGCCCATAGTTAGGACCATATTATTGTATCTATGTAGGCGAGTAGTAGCAGCTTTGAAATTAATATACCCAAATGGATCCCTTTCTTCATAGTATGTCCCCATATTCTCCAATACTCAAGCCATTTCTTCATCATATTCCTGTAAAAAATCATCTTGCTGACTTGGAGAGGGCATGTGAGATGACCCTGCTTCTTTTGTTGGGATTGGGGTGTATTGTTGTGATTTATCCTCACAGAGCACCTACGCTTTGTTGGGCCTGAGGCCAAAGAAGGATTCCTTCTTTTTCTTATCCTTTTTGGACTCGTTACCTTTACCCCCTGCTGTTCAGCCTTGGGGTTTTCTTCTGGTGGGGTTAAGTCAGGATTTACATGGTTATCCTAGGTTAATTGTTGCTAGTCCAGTCCATGAATGATGATTAACTTAATCAGACCATGATGGTTGATGATAGAACGTGGGTCATTAGCCTTCCTAACCCGACTAGCAACATCATGCAATAAAGAATTTGATTAAAATGGCAAATTAACTGTAATTTTCTACTTCAGAACAGCTAACAGTTTGAGTTTTCGAGCTTTTACCACACCTTGGCATCCATCACAAGTGATGTACCTCTGAAAAATAGTCGCCAATTCCTACCATGGTTTCTTTAAAGCTGTGGGGTGAATCCCTTTTCCTTTGCATACCAATTTTTCATCTATGTCTTGGAATACTACGACTGCATCCTGCAGAAGAACATGCTTATCAGTCCATCTTGTGCCTTCTGTTGGAAGTTCAAAGACTTTAGCTATAACTACCTCATAAACTATTATATTTCTACCCTTCACCATTGTGTGTCCATTCTATAGATTTTACAAAAAGCCAAGTGTTATTTCCTCATGGAATCCCTGTAATTTGGTCAGGTATTGAAGCCAGAGGACATGCTCAACAATTTCACGAGCCTATTCTGATACTCGAAGTAATGTAGGTTCACTACGGATGGATTTTCCTCCCATGGTTGTTGTTTCGTTGTAGCTGGTTCACTTGTACTTTTTCATGCGCTCTTCTTCACAATTTCATAGTTTGGAACAACACCATAACCGTATACAAAATGTTGAATTTATTAACAGAGCAGTGGCATTGTTTTAGAATTAATATTAAAGGCAATTGTATTGTTTATCTCATCAATATTTTTTGTTTTTGGCACAGCTTAATAATTAATTCGCATGCTATCCATAATTCTTACCTTCCCCCCTCCAAACAGAGAATGGGTTAATAATTATTACGTACGTTATTCATAATGCAAACCTTCCCCCCTCCAATTAGAAAACAATTTAATAATCATTACAAATGCTATCCATAATGCAGACCTTCCCCCCTCCAATCAGAAAAGGGTGTCCACGACCATAAAGCATGGGAAAAAGGAAAAGGGTGTCGTGAATTCATAAATGCAGCCAGACAACAATCAAAGCGATGTAAATATGACAAAAACGATTAGAGCAGTACAGGTCGCAAAAGATTTGAAATGCTCGTAAAAGGAATAAAACAGAGACTGGATCATTATGTGAAGAGATATTTTCCTTAGGTGGAAAAGGTGATGAATGCATGACCGGCAATAAATGATAATGGTTTTTGATATCGATTGATCGAAAAATAATGGTATAATGCATATAAAGATATAGTTTACCAAGCATGTTGGTTAATCTAGTTATAAATGTTGTTCAAATGGTAAATTCACATTTAGAAATGAATCAATAGGAGGTAATAGGATAAGGAATATTTGGCAATGTGACATAGAACTTCAATACCACAAGCAAAGCCACTGCTGCCAAAAAGCGTTCATAGCCTCGACAGGGTTTCTTTTTAACCCAAAAATGAGCCAGAGTCCTCCTTTTAGTATTTAGATGATTTTTCTTTTCATTGCTATAAAGAGACCACTATGTTGGCATGGTAACCAGATAATCATAGTTCCATTCAGCAGGATATAACAAAGTGATCAAGTAGGCTCATGATGAGACCTCCTACCCTTCTAACAATTTTGACTATCAAGAAGGTCATTACCCTGGTGTGGTAGGCATAATGGAATGTCACTTGTTACACCCTTATGATCATGGTAGGTTGTCTCGTGATGAGACCCCTTATCCTCTTTAAGAAGATGTGTGTTGCATTTTCATATTTTCATATTTTTATTGTAAAGGGAGGGAGGCTCATTTACTCCTTAAGATTCAGGAATGGTGTGAGAAGTCAAACAAAAATGCCAATGAAAGTTATGCTTTTATCCCTATATCATCATGCCAAAGAGAATTATCAATTGAAAGTGTGAAAGATAAACCAGCATGGTATTAAGATATATGTCCAAAGAGAATATATTCAATCAGTCATTATATAGATGAACCAGGTCAGTTTCAGAATAAAGATAACCATAAAAGGTTTTACAAGTCATAATTGTATTAATATTACTGCTTTTCTTTTATCTCAGGTACAAATCCCAAATCTAAACAAATGGTTTTACTAAGAAAACATGGGAGAGAAAAATGGAAATTTGATAAAAGAATGACCAACGATGGAACAACAAAAAGAAATCACATTTGTTCGTTCTACTGAACAGCAATTGTTCAATTGATTAAACAAAAAACACAAAAAAAAATCAATGTTGTTAAATTGATTGAACAACAAAACTCACAAAAAGAAATCGGCGTTGTTCAATTGATTAAATAACAGTTGTTCAATTGATTGAACAACAAAACACACAAAAAGAAATCGGTGTTGTTCAATTGATTGAACAACAAAACACACAAAAAAAAATCAGTGTTGTTCAATTGATTGAACAACAGCTGTTCAATTGACTGATCAACAACAGTTCAATTGACTGAATAACAAAACACACAAAAAGAAATCAGTGTTGTTCAATTGATTGAATAACAACTGTTCAATTGACTGATCAGTAGATGTTCAATTGATTGAACAACAAAACACAAAAATAAATTGGTGTTGTTCAATTGATTGAACAACAAAACACACAAAAAGAGATCGGTGTTGTTCAATTGATTGTTCAACAAAACACACAAAAAGAAATCAGTGTTGTTCAATTTATTGAATAGAAACTGTTCAATTGATTGAACAGCAAAACACATAAAAAAAATCGAAGTTTTTCAATTAATTGAATAGCAGCTGTTCAATTGATTGAACAACAAAATACGCAAAATCGAAAAATTGGAGTTGTTCATTCATTTGAACAATAGCTGTTCAATTGACTGAACAACAGTTGTTCAATTGATTGAACAACAATTATTAAACACACTCCAAAAACAAGATAAATTCTCATATTTACATAGTGATGCCTAAACTAAATTGCAACTAACCGTAAAAGGAATATATACATCCTAAACTAAATTGCAACTAACCGTAAAAAGAATATACACATTATTTACAGTTGAAGAAAGATATTTTTTTATGAAAGTAAAGTTGTTGGGTCATCCCTCCCTGCAGCTGAAATTTGCATAATGTGATCATCACATACCTATTGGCAAAAAGACTCTTTGGTGAGTGGTTTATGATAAAGACGCACCCGATGTCCATTCACCCGAAAAGAATGGCCATACTGATCAATGGTAGTTAGAGTGAGAATGCCATTGTTGTGTACCTCTTGAGTTTCATAAGGGCCAAGCCACCTTGTCCGTAACTTGCATGGAAAGTCTTGGGATCTGGAATCATAGAGGAGTGCCCAGGCTCCTTTCTAAAACATCTTCTTTTTAATAAGACCGTCGTGCCACTTTTCCCTATGCTGCTGAATAATTTCGGTGCGTTGTAGAGAAAGTAGTTGAGTCTCATCCAATTCATTTATTTGTTGAAGTCGTTTAGTTTGGGCCTTCGTCAGATCCAATCCCACTTCCTAGGCTGTTCTGAGAGTCTTTATTTAAAATTCAATAGGAAATATAGGTTCTTTGCCAAATACAAGTTGGTAAGGAGAATATCCAGTAGTATTTTGCCAAGTTGTGCGATATGCCCACAAGGCCTCTGGCAGTTTAGTAGTCCAAACTGTCTTGGTCAGAATTGCTTCGATGACCTTATTGGTGCTTTCAACCTACCCATTCGCTTCTGGGTGATATGGGGAAGTGACTCTATGTGTGATGTGGTGATTTCGTAGAGTGGCTATAATCTTATGTCCTACAAATGTCCCTCCTCCATCTATTATCGCTTCCCTAGGTAAACCATACCACACAAATAAGCCAAAAACAAAATTAATTACGACTTCTTTTATAGCTCTTGGCAAATATATTTTTTCTACCCACTTTGTTACATAGTCTGTAGCAACCAATATGTAGGGCTTTTGGTTTGATGGAGGATGAAATGGGCCAACAAAATCCAATGTCCATCATTCAAAAGGTTCTATTACCAACTGGGACTGCAACAGAATCTTGTCAGATTAACCAAGATGGCCCATCCTTTGGCAACCATCACAAGCCTAGACATATTTCTTAGCATCTTTAAAAATGGTAGGCCAATAATAGCCCATCATTAGTACCTTATGCCCAGTTATGCGATTTGTGAAGTGTCATCCACAAGGGCCCATCATGAAAAGTCTTCAGGATATCGTAGATTTCATATTCATGAGTGCATCTGCGTATGCACATATCAGATCCTATATGAAAAAAGTATATGCCACTCCAAGAAAATCGGGCGATGCGTTGGACGATCTGTTTCCTTTCCCTTGTTGTCAAGTGTCTGGGAAACTTTCCTACCACCAAATAGTTTGCTACATTTGCATACCATGGTGTTTTAAATGCTATGGAAAACAAATGTTCATCTGGAAACTGGTCATCTACTGCCAATAGATCATTTATCTTTGGAACTTGAGATAGAAAATTTGTGACTAGGTTTTCCTTCCCTGGATGGTCTTTAATGGTGATATCAAACTCTTGCAAAAGTAACAACCAACAAGTCACTCGACCATTTGTAATGGGTTTGTTAGCTAAGTATCTAATGGAAGAATGATCAATATACAAAAAAACTTGATATCCAGTTATATAATGTCTAAATTTGTTTAGGGCATAAATGACAGCGAAAAATTCATTTTCAGTTACTGTATAATTAAGTTCAGCAGCAGTAAGATTTTTGCTGATATAGTAAAGAGCATAAGGATTTATGTCCTCCTCTTGGTCGAGGACAGTGCCTATTGCTGCATCTGACGCATCCATAGAGATGTGAAAAGGCATCTCCATGTTGGGTCCAAGCAATATTGGTGCCGTCAAAACTAATTTGTTCAAATATGTAAAAGTTGTGTCATATTTATCAAACCAGTTAAAGTCAAAATTTCTTGTTAAAGAATACAAAGACACAACAATTTGTGAATTTTTTGATAAACTTGCGATAATAACCTACATATCCAAGGAAGTTACGTATCTCCGTCTAAGTACTAGGTGTAGGTAGTAGGAGAATTACCTATATCTTTGCTAGATCTACCTGTATCCCAGCTGCAGAAATGTAGTGTCCTAGGATTACGCCTTCCATCATCATCTTGTGACACTTGACATTACTTAAACACAGCTTGGTAGCTATGCACCATTCCAAAACCTTCTCTAATGTTTGTAGTGCTTGATCAAAGTCATCCCCATATGAGGTTAAGTCATTCATGTAAACTTCAAGTCCTTCATTTATCAGATTAGCAAAAATACTGAGTATGGCCCTTTGAAACGTAGCTAGGGCATTACATAAGCCAAACGATAACACCCTATAAGTGAATGTACCCCACAGTCTGGTAAAGGTGGTTTTGTCCTGGTCTTCAAGGGCGATTTGCATCTGATTGTAGCCATTGAAGCCATCCAGAAAGGAAAAGAATTGTTTTCCTTCCAGTGTATCAAGGACTTGATCAATATATGGAAGAGGGAATTAGTGATATTTTTGCATGGCTTTGTTCAATTCTTGATAATCCACACAGATCCACCACTTCCTGTTTTTCTTGGGAACAACTACTAGCGGAGAGACCCTCTTGCTATCTGAAATGGGATAAATAAAATTCACATCCAACAACTTCTGTAACTCTTCTTTTACAATATCTTTGAGATGCGGATTCAATCTCCGCTGAGGTTGCCAGATAGGACAAGCATCCTTTTCAGTGTAAAAATGATGCGTACATAATTGTGTGTCTATGCCCTTCATGTGTCATTAGTCCCAAGAAAAATCCCCTTTATATTTTTGCAGAACTTGAATGAGCTTTTGTTGTTGGTCACTGTCCAAACTATCAGTAATGTTTAAAATCTTGCCTAGTTCAATTTCAACAAGCTTGTTGTTATGAACAGCAGTTGTTTGGATATGTTGATCATCAATATCTTTCAAAGGGTCTTCCAAGGCTTCATTGTCAAGAATTTCTTTTAAAATTTGACATTTTACATTATTCACAGTGGTTGGTTGATTAATAAAGTTATTGATCACATCATCTTCAGTATGATTCTTGAACTCAAGTGCCTCTGCTACTGTAAGTGGTGAACGAATGATTTCTTCGAGGTATGTGGATGGTTGTTTATGTATTTTCACAATGGGTGGACTTGGTTTGGCAGGAGGGTATAAAACCATATTTTGTACAGTGTCCCCCTTAACAATGGTCATGCTGCCCTCACAGCAACCTATGTAAGCATCATTTGTTGCCAGCCAAGGTCGGCCAAAAATTAAAGGGTGCCCATCTAATCGATTTTTTGGGTTTATGACGAGAAAATCCACTGGGTACTCCCATGAATAAACATAAAATGTAATGTCTTATAAAGTTCCCTCTGGTCTTACCACTAAATGATCAGTCAGTTCTAGCAGGGTGGTGGTTCGTTCTAGTGATGTGATACCAAGTGTGTTACAACTTTCCACGGTTAAGATGTTAATGGTTGCACCCAATTCAACTAGTGTGTTTCTAAAGGAGCAACCATATATTTGGACTGTAACTATGGGATTCCCAGGATCTTCATATTTTATTGTTGTTTCCCTGGCCAAGAGTAAATTAGAGAAGTTCCCTGCAACATGAATAGTGGATAGAGCTTTTACTTTCCTCACAAGCTTTTTTAACACATAGTTCTTTAATTGTTTTAGCATAAATAGGAATATCTTGGATTTCCTGGAGGAGAGGAATTTTAATGCAAAGATTTTTATGTTCCTCTACGAAATCAAAGTATGGATAAAAATTTGTTTAGGTATTGTTAATGTTTCAGGGAATGGGGGAGAAGTAACTATACGAGTTTTTTAGGATCTTTATGCTCAACTGTGTCTTCTCCTTGTTTTATTTCTGTGTTAGTCACAATCGATGGTGTATGTACAGGTGGGGTTTACAACTCAATTGGTGGCTGGTCTCTGTCTACCTCAAGAGTGATAATGCATCCTGACCTTAGTCTAATTTCATTGCATTCTTTTTTGTTGGTCTCATAGTTTGAGTTTTCAACAATTTGCACTAGCTAAACTGCTCTATTATTGGGGTTTGGATTCAGTTGAGCTGGTAGTTGGGGGCGCAGAAGGGGTCGAAGATTTTGCTGTAATGGATATGGGGCTGATAATGTAGGTTGATGTTGAGGACCTGTCCCCATAGGTGTATTAGTTATCCCTAGAGGTCGCTGCCAATTTAGAGAACAGTTCGAATTTTGTCAACTAGAGGGAGGCCACTGGGATGGGTATGGATTACTTTGCCAAAAAGGAGTAAAAGGAGAATTTGGCCAACCATTATCCAGAAAGGACTGAGTTGGCCAAGGTGACATACAAAATGGTTGGACTTCCAATTTGAGAAAGGTGAATGACCTTGCCACGTTGTTCCAGAATTCTGATGTTGATTAAATAGCGAAGAAGGAAATAACGGAGATGGGTCCTGTGACATATATGTGGGTTGGCCTTGCCACTGTCGACGTTATTTCATTAAGTATATTGGTTCTGTGTCTTCTTTTGCTTCTTTAAAAACTTCTTTCAGACCTGGAATTGATGGACACTTCTCAGTGGCATGGTCCTTGGTGCAGATAGCACATGTTTGGACCATGTCTAATGGACACCCATTGATTGCGCTTCTTCCAGAAGTGCGGGAAAAAAATGGCCAAGTTATGTTCTACTAAGTCTTGTTTCTGTTTGGCCTGCAGGACATCCAACTGTGTTGTAAGGGTGCCCAGGATGTCTGTCTTGAAGTCCTCTTCGAGGTTAACGATTTCCATTATTATTATGCCTCTAATGAGCCTCATCATTGGGTAATTATATGGGCCTTAATTCACCTCCTAGCTTAGTCAAACCAACTATTCTCATAACTTATTGCATACTTTTGATTATAATTTTTTTATGGGATGAGTTACAATTGGATATTTTGCTTTGTGGTCTAATGTGCATTTAATGCAGGATTAAAGGATAAACACAAGGAATTTTGGCAAAGACCATGGTCAAAACTCGAATGGGACAAGGGAGAGGAATTATAGGAGGTAAATCTTCCTCATTTACTACCCCTCCATTTGAATATTCCTCCATCAACTCGGAGTGCAAACATCCAAATCATGAGGACTAGAACGCAGCCGAGCAAGTGAAAGACAAAGCACCAGTTTATCTCGAGTTTGGGAGCTGAGCCTCCCTAATTTTAAGGAAGTCGTTGGAGACTTCAGATGTATAAGTAGAGAGGCCTAGGACCTTAGTAGGATTCAGATTTTTTATTGTAAAACTCTACTTTATTTTCGAGCTGCAAGACTTGTGATAGTTTTTGATGTAATCCATTGTTTTGATAATAAGAATGAGTTTTATTTTGAACCAGCACTGAGTTAACTCAGAGGTCTGAAGCTCTTGGGTTAGGGCCCAACCCTAGCATCCAAGGCTCCTCTTTATTGTACATGTATGCTAGTACAGATTCATAGTTTCATTGTTCATTTGCTTAGTAGATGCATTTCCATTACAGTGGTATAGATTAGATTGGTTGTTCGATAGTTTCCTTCCATTTGTGCCTTCTTTCAAGTAGCAGGTTAGCAAGGAGAAAAAGGATCACCATAAGGTTGTCAGTAGGTGTCTTGGCCTCACTTCCTCCCTCTGGGACCATGACTTGAGGAAGGGACCCTTCAACAGCCCCAAAAACACAGATTTCTAGTTCTTGCATGAGCTTTGGAGTTTGTTGTCTTTGATTCATTATTTGGTTCATGTTGCAAGGAAGATTTCATTGACATATTTTTTCTTATCCATTTCTGCAATAATATCTCACTCATGCTTTCATTCCCTTCAACAACTTTCTTCATGCATAATATAGGCAATTGATTCATGCTTTTCTAGTTTATAAAAAGGTATATTGTTGCATAGTTCTTGGAAGACACACATATTTTAAGAAAAGAAGGTACATCAGGAGGAGACCCAGACTTCATCACCAGTAGCCACCTTCCACTTCATCCACCTTAGCCATCTCTTGTTCCACCATCACCCTCACTAGTTTTTTTTATCATTTTTCATTGAAATTCCCTAGTTACATTGAGCGAATCTAGCCATCTCTTATCTTTGATATTGACTCCTGAGTGCTCCTAGACCTTCTAACACCCCATTCCACTCATCATACACCTTCCCCAAGCTTCCCAACAGCTCCAACACCTCACAATTAGCTCTTGGTTGTATCTTGTAATTCCTATAGGATCATCCTGTAGGTTTCTAGTACATCCTGTAGGTTTTCTTGAAACGGCCTGTTTTGAGGCCGAATTGATGGGAAACCTCTAGGAAGTCAAAAAAGCCTCCTAGGACCCTTCCACACCATCCAACCACTCCATAAACCTTCTAGCCATCCTCAATCACCTTCCATCCACCTGTCACATCCACAAGAACAATCAATTTGCATACTTGATTTTGCCTAAAAAACCCCAAAAAGTGAAAACATATTTAGTTTATTTTTTTGCTTACACATTAGTATGGTTTGATGCTCTTTACTTCTACAACTTAGATAGTAGCATTTATATAGTGTTGATTTAACAATTCTTCTTAGCATATTTTTTTAAATGGTTAATTAGGATATGGTGTGATTTAGCATTACATATTGTTTTCTTCATTACTACAGTAGAGTATCTCTCTTAGAGTAGATTTACTCTTCTTCCATCAAAGAATCAAGCTTCTTCTGACTCTATAGAAGTCTAGCTTGGAACCCCTGGGGTCTCTCATCGGACAAACAATGACAACAAGTAGGACCTTCACTTTTACTTGTGCATATAGCACTATCACCTCCAAGTTTGTGCAAACCTCGGGTTGATAAGTAAAGATGGTAGCCAGAAATTGCAGCATCCTTGCTGCAATACTAGCGCTCATCACTTTTTGGTGTCGTTGCTGGGGAGGTGTCTGAGTAGAATGTGATTACTTATTTCTTTTCTTCTATTTATTGTCTTCAATATTTTGTTGTTAGTTTATTTCTACAAAAGTAATCTAGTTGTTTCCTTTCTTTCATTATCCATTATCTACTTTCCTTTCCATTCTGCAAGTAGGATTTCAATTCAGCAAGTAGACTTTTCATTCTGTCAGTGATTTTCATTCAATCAACAAAACCTGTTAGGTAAACTTGACTCAGGATAGATTCAAATTTGACGAGGTTAAATAGTGATGGTTTTGGGGCACATGGTATTGTGCACCCATGGTATTCTGCCCATGGTATTATATGTAATGGAGCCTATAAAAGGCTGGAAGGACTTCATTGTAATGCATGGCCTGGATGTGAGCGGTGAAGGCTCACTTGGCCAGATTGGCCAGGGTTTTGGCCAAGGATAATGAAATTTCATTATGATTGGGTTTTTCCCCGGATTTGGGGTTTTCCCGGATAAACATGTGTATTTATGTGTTTATGGTTATTGCTAGTTAATTTTATATTTATTCCTCTCGGTAATTAATTTATGTTCTTGGGTAAATTTCTTAACAATTGGTATCAGAGCCATGGTTGAGGGTTTGGGCTTAGAATGTACGCCTTCAGTTAAGGATTTATTTTAGCCCAATGGATAAAAGAATCAGCCCAGAAGTTTGTTGTTATTGCTCGTGAGATCACCGTTGAAAATGGTTAAAGAATTCAGATTTGGTATGGATCCGCATCAACGATGTTGGCAATGGTTAAAGAATTCAGATTTGGTATCGATCCGGATCAACGATGTTGGTCGAAGCCCTGGTGGATAGTTAAATTTGCATGAGAAGATAATGGATCTGCTATGTAGAGTTTGATTGTCAACGTATTTGCATATGAAAAGAAGTTGGATTTGGTCAGATCTAATCTGGATCTGTAGATTAGATCGGCGGGGTACCTCCTTCTGTCCAAGATCTCTCTTTTTTGGAATTCATGGTAGATGACAATTCTACAGTGATGTTGGATGGGAATTCAAGCAGTTTGATAGAAGTTTTTTTTGAGCAAATCAAATTGAGAGAGGATGGATCAAAATCACAGCAGAAGTAAAAAAAAAAAAAAAAAAAAAAATTAGTGAAGTCGAATTATTGCATGTAAATGGGCATACTACTAAGACCTGGGAAGGCATGTGTACCCCTCGGTGATCACCGGTAAAGTCTGGGTTAGACCTAGGTGATAGGGGGGATGTCAGATTAACAATACCCCGAGTAAAAACTTTGAGG
>APFE031760132.1:35031-53067 GCA_000404065.3 Pinus taeda
TCAAAACGGCTCTGGAAGTTCAGGACCCGAAAAACTGCTAAAAATAGTAAACTGTGTTACAATTAAGGAAACTGAAAAACTAAAAGAAACAATGGTGGGGGTCCAAGTGGACTTGGTGGGTGGCCACCAATATCCACCTGGATCAGCACTGGAGGGAATCTTAACCAAGGTAGTGAGCAGCAGCAAGAAGGATTGGGCAAAAAGACTAGTTGAGGCCACTTGGGCCTATAATACCACATGGAAGAGCACCACTGGATTTACACCCTATGAGTTGGTCTATGGGAAAAAGGCCTTGCTGTCCATTGAGCTTGAATATAACACATTAAGGATGGTATCCCAACTAGATTTGGATCTCAGTCATGCATAGAAAGAGAGATTATTCCAATTGAATGGCTTGGTTGAATTTAGAATGCAGGCCCACCTACATACAAAGATAGTTCAATTTCAAAGGAAGATCTGGCATGATAAACATATTAAGGAGAAACAATTTCAAGAGGGTGATTGGGCATTTTTATATGATTCTAGGTATAAAGACTTCAAGGGCAAGCTAAGGACAAGATGGCTCGGACCTCATGTTATGGAAAGATGACATGATAATGGTTTAGTGCAAATCAGAACTATAGATGAAGAATCCATTACGTTGCTTGTTAATGGGCACCGATTGTAAATATACAAGAGACCTTTATCAAAACAAGAGTTCATTGAAAATGTCAATAAAACAGTGATGATGGTGGAGCAAGTTCCAACTCCTCCCTCATCAAGTCAATGAAAAAGAAAATAGAGAAAAAAGAATAAGGACTCAGGTGAAAACCTCCATGAGGCGCCTGAGTCCCATTGTTAGGTTGAAAACCTCATGAGGTGGCCCAATGATGAAAAAAAAAATGAAAAAGAAAAATAATAAGAAGATCCCTGGATGAAAACCTTCCTTGAGGCACCTAGAGCAAACATCTAGGGTGAAAACCTCTCTAAGAGAGCCTAGTTGTTTTTCAAAAAAGAGAGAGAGAAAAATATATAATTGTTATTTGCAGGTGGGTGAGAAAAACAATCAAGGAGTAAAAATAAGATCCAAAGGGAACCTTGCCTCACACATATTCATTTCCTCCACTCCTTACCATGCACCCCCCATCATTTCTATCATTTTTCCACTCCATTGCTTCGATTTATGCGAAGACTGTGTTTTCTACAAGATCCCTTGAAAACCTATAGGATGATCTTATAGGAATTACAGTGGCCCGGAAACCTATAGGAAGCAATCTGAGGGCACATGATAGGTCTATTAGGTCCTTAAAATTCATCCTATTCATGATCTAACACCTCACCTCGTCCATCATCATCATCCCTGCACTCATCATTCAAAACAAAAAAGATCAGTTTCAATAGTTTCTGCCATTCATAGAAAAAAGAAAAAAAAGGAAAACAGAGAGGAGTAAGAGCATTACCTAAGTGTCCTTTGCTCTACACACACTCCTACTCCTTCCTTTCATTCATTACACCATCCTCACAACCCCAGCCAGCAACATGATTAAATAATTCTGAGGGAGAAGCAGCTACAGGACATCCTGTAGGAAATCCTGTAGCAGCCTATCCCCTAGAATGCCAATCACCAACAATAGGTCTTCACCAGGATGATCCAGGAGCTCCACACCAGTAGCGACATCAGATATTTAGCCACCGATACTCGCAAAATCCAAGAAACCATTAGCATATAGCAAGAGGAGGAAGAAGAATGGCATGCAGCAAATAAACAACGCAACACCACTAATCTTCGATAACTACAGCATGGCATTAAAACCACAAGTAAGTATCCCGCTCTCTCAATGATATGCATCATGTAGTCAAAATTTGCAAGGGTTACGAGATAGTTGGTTTATAAGTGAAAAGGTGGCCAGTTAACTTGGCCACCTTCGTTCAGTCAGCACATGCAGAACCAGGTTTCCTTGCACATGTGGATGCAGTCAACTCAAAGATAGAGGAGGATTAGGACAAAACGTGGTTAAAACTACGGATCTACGAGGTGGGAGCTGAGTACGAGGAGTAGGAAATGATGAGGTGGTAGTGGGGACCAACGGTCCAAAAATGGCAACGCACCTCTACTGCCAGCACACCACCTCACCTCGAAACACCATAAAGGGAAATAAAACATCGTTCCCATGCATTCATGCATTTCACCTCCTCGAAAATCCCTCACTCAATTCATTATCATAACCCAGGCCACCCACCAGAAGCAAAGATCCATCGTTCTACACAAGAATTCCTACAAGAGCATGCACAGGAATTCCTACACGATACAGTCTACAAGATACACAGAGACAGTATACATGATAGGCAAAGAAGGATTCAATAGGGGATATCACAGGAATTTTCCACTGCAACCATTATAAAGAGGCAGGCTCTAAATTTCATTCCCATTTTCAAGAAAATGAACCAGAGATACTCTAAAATCTAGTGAAGTTCACAACTGTGACTGGTGAATTACATACACATTCAACTTTGTTTTGCTCCTGCAATTAAAAAATTTGTGTCAACCCTCTCATTTTCTCCTTAAGTTTCACCGACAAGATGATAGGAGGGTTTAATAGGAGAGAGCCCACAAACACTATGAGAATAAAACAGCACCCCTAGGTGCTTGAAATCTTTACAAGACACAACTGGATGGATTTTTTTGAAAAATTCACAGGGTATGATGATGAGGTGGCTCAAGAAATTACTCACTCCCTCACTCCACACAACAGAATCCATGCCACTGTTTTCGTAAGAGGTCTCAATATAGATCTCACCCCAAAGCTCATCAGAAGGGTCACCACACTTCCCCTAGGAATTCCATGGAGAAAAGAAGACAAAAGACACAATCAAGTGGCAAAAAAGAAAATTATTTTTAGAAGGTGAAGAACCCACTTAGGATAAAAATGGAGTAATGAGGGACATTCTGCCATACCCATGGAGTGAGGCAGGCTACCAACTCATCAAATATATCTCATGTGAGGGTAGATATAGTGTTGTTTATGGTTATCATTTCAGGATCCTTGAAGAATTAAGATTTGGGGTAGAAACACCAGTACACCAAAGAGGTAGCATACCCTATTTATTGCTGCAATCACTCATAAACTCCAACAACAAAGTGAAAGAAGGGAATTTCCAACAATTGGCCCACCATCGGTTGATTAGGATCCTCAATGAAGATTCCCTCCAAAACCTCTGAATCCTTATAACATGGTCAGTCTTCAGAGACTTTCCAATAGAGGATGACATCAAAACCCTCACTTATGATGTTCGTCCTACTATCAGTGAAGAAGAGGCAAAACAAGAAGAGGAAGATACAAAGAAAGATAAGGATGAGATTGATGAAGAAGAATCTAACACGGAGGAACATGATTAAGTAGAAGAAGAAGAGGGATAAGAGCAAGAAGATGATGATGAAATAGAGGAGGAAACTAAGGAAGAAACTATTAGAGATGATAAAGATCCACAAGAGGAAGAAGACAGGAAAAACAGAGAGGAAGAAGGCATTGAAACAGAGGGGAAAGAACACAAGGAGGAGTCACCTAGGGTGTCTCTAGAGGCCATTGAGAGAGAGGCAACAGCTTCTCTCATTGCTCTTAGCACCCCAGTCAAGTAAAAAGGAAAAGGAAGGAGGAAAACCCCACTATATTTTAGAACAAGAAAGAGCACAAGAATAAAACAAGGGAAGCCACAAACATCAACAAAAATTCCTATTGAGATTGAAGATTCCCCTACACAAAGAGACAAAATTCCTTCCCCTAAGTCACCAATCACCTATGTAAGGAGGCCTAATACTAGATCAACTTCCTCAAAGGGTAAGGCAATCCTACAGGATCCACAACAAAACCTACAGGAAGCAAAACAAGTCCTACAGGATACTCTGCTGGAACTACAGGAGGCACAAAAATTGGAAAGCAAGGTGGGGGAGAAGCAAGAAATAAAAGAAGAAGACCCAGAGGCAAAGGAACCAAGCCCCCAACCTAACCTGGACTCCTATTACCAGTTTATTGAAGGAGGCAGGGTAATACCTCAAAAATTTGTCATCCCATTGTTTTCCGAACTTGAGAAGGAGAGGGCCAGAACCCACCAATGGATGCAGATCACCAAATCAAACGGAGTGGAAGAGATTGGGCACATGGAAGAGAAACTCAAATAAATGGGCAAAGAGCTAAATGGCTTAATTGACATAGAAGCAATAGTGAGAAGCCAACTTGAGAGAGAAAATGCATGGTTGAGGGGACAACTGTAGGAAAGAGAGAACTAACTAGCATGTATGGCTAGCCTCTCCTTGGAGGCCATCCAGTGTAGGATACCAGCTAAATCCTATGCTCTTTTCCTCAAAGAACAATGGCTGCAGTTTCATATTAAGACGTTAGCACAGAGGGGAACCATGCCATTTCAGGACTACATGCAGTTTATTGATATTTTTGATCAAAGTACACAAGAGGATTGGGCTAAAATGGCTAAGTTTTATTTGCACAACATAGCCCTCATAGACATGAATGTTTGGGACCCTAATTCCAAGCTATGATATCTACAATTAATGGCTTTGGCATCATGGATGAACCATGAATATTTGAGAGCTGCAAAGATGAAAAGAATATTGGCCAGAGAGAAAAATGAACCTCTTTTGATCAGAGTTGAACAATCAAATCCCATGGCCCTCATCAGTACCCAAAATTTGATTGCAAATGATCCTAAGCTGGAACCTAGATATCTTGTTTCCCAGGAGCAAGTAATTTCACATTTTGAGGATATTTTTAGGCTACTAAGAGATTATAGTATACATTCTTTCCTAAGGGGATGGCACACATGGCCACACAACTTGAAGATAAGAGAATATCACTCTCCTCAAAGGTTAAGAGAGGCACTCACCAGGACACCTATGTATAAGCAATCTATGCAAAGGTTGAAGATCAATTGGATAGGCCTAAAACTCAAAGATCAATTGGATAGGCCTAAAACTCAATCCACCACTACTCTTAGGGATGCTAGAAGGGAGAGAAGAAGAAGAAGAAAAGAGGCAATGGGAGGAAATAGAAAAGAAAGCAGGCTTCTATGAACAAGAGGAAGAGACCACAACAGAGGCATGGGATGTCAAAGAGGCTACCAGAGCCATGAAGGATATAGATATTAGCTAAGTTGCTGAGAGGATGAGCAACACTTTCAGTAGGGGGGTGATGATGAGCCTCATCATTGGGTAATTATATGGGCCTTAATTCACCTCCTATCTTAGTCAAACCAACTATTCTCATAACTTATTGCATAGTTTTGATAGTATTTTATTTATGAGATGAGTTACAATTGGATATTTTGCTTTGTGGTCTGATGTGAATTTAATGCAGGATTAAAGGATAAAAACAAGGAATTTTGGCAAAGACCATGGTCAAAAATCGAATGGGACAAGGGAGAGGAGTTATAGGAGGTAAATCATCCTCATTTACTACCCCTCCATTCGAATATTCCTCCATCAACTTGGAGTGCAAACAACCAAATCATGAGGACTAGAAGGTTGCCGAGCAAGTGAAAGACAAAGCACCAGTTTATATCAAGTTTTGGAGCCGAGCCTCCCTAATTTTAAGGAAGTTGTTGCAGACTTCAGATGTATAAGTAGAGAGGCCTAGGACCTCAGTAGGATTTGGATTTTTTATTGTATAACTCTACTCTATCTTCGAGCTGCAAGACTTGTGACAGTTTTTGATGTAATCCATTGGTTTGATAATAAGAATGAGTTTTGTTTTGAGCCAGCACTGAGTTAACTCAGAGGGCTGAAGCTCTTGGGTTAGGGCCCAACCCTAGCATCCAAGGCTCTTTATGCTAGTACAGATTCATAGTTTCATTGTTCATTTGCTTAGTAGATGCATTTCCATTACAACGGTATAGATTAGATTGGTTGTTCGATAGTTTCCTTCCATTTGTGCCTTCTTTCAAGTAGCAGGTTAGCAAGGAGAAAAAGGATCACCATAAGGTTGTCAGTAGGTGTCTTGGCCTCACTTCCTCCCTCTGGGACCATGACTTGACGAAGGGACCCTTCAACAGCCCCAAAAACATAGATTTCTAGTTCTTGCATGAGCTTTGGAGTTTGTTGTCTTTGATTCAGTATTTGGTTCATGTTTCAAGGTAGATTTCATTGTCATCTTTTTCCATCTCCATTTCTACAATAATATCTCACTCATTCTTTCATTCACTTCAGCGACTTTCTTCATGCATAATATAGGCAATTGATTCATGTTTTTCTAGTTTATAAAAAGGTATCTTGCTGCATAGTTCTTGGAAGACACACATGTTTTAAGAAAATAAGGTACTTCAGGAGGAGACCCAGACTTCATCACCAGTAGCCACCTTCCACTTCATCCACCTTAGCCATCTCTTGTTCCACCATCACCCTCACTAGGTTTTTTTTATCATTTTTCATTGAAATTCCCCTAGTTACATTTAGTGAATCTAGCCATCTCTTATCTTCGATATTAACTCCTGAGTGCTCCTAGACCTTCTAACACCCCATTCCACTCATCATACACCTTTCCCAATATTTCCAACACCTCCAACACCTCACAATTAGATCTCGGTTGTATCCTATAGGTTTTCTGTAACTCCTACAGGATCATCTTGTAGGTTTCTAGTAGATGTTGTAGGTTTTCCTGAAACAGCCTATTTTGAGGCTGAATTGATGGGGAACCTCTAAGAAGTCACAAAAATCCTCCTAGGACCCTTCCACACCATCCAACCACTCCATAAACCTTCTAACCCTCCACAGTCACCTTCCATCCACCTATCACATCCACAAGAACAATTAATTTGCATACTTGATTTTGCCTAAAAACCCAAAAAAGTGAAAACAAATTTAGTTTAGCTTTTTTGCTTACACATTAGATGCTCTTTAATTTTGCAGCTTAGATAGTAGCATTTGTTTAGTGTTGATTTAGAAATTCTTCTTAGCATAGTTGTTTAAATGGTTAATTAGGATATGGTGTGATTTAGCATTACATATTGTTTTCTTCATTACTACAATAGAGTATATTTACTCTTCTTCCATCAAAGAATCAAGCTTCTTTTGACTCTATAGAAGTCTAGCTTGGAACCCTCGGGGTCTCTCGCCGGAAGAACAGTGACAACAGGCAGGACCTTCACTTTTACTTGTACATATAGCACTGTCACATCCAAGTTTGTACGAACCTCGGGTTGATAAGTAAAGCTGGTAGCCCAGGAATTGCAGAATCCTTGCTACAATATTGGCACTCATCAGCCTCCTCTATGTTTTTTGCTTCCTCTAGTCATAATATCTCGGCTCCCTGACCCGGTGCATGTGCTACCTTGCAAACACATGATACACAAGCAAACAATTTCATCATAATCCTCTTGAGAAATTTCTCCCTTCCCCATCAAATTTAAAGTTTCTATCCATTCGTCTTTCATTCCTTTAATTAAGATGGCTTTCAAGGCTTCTTTTGGTAATGTAGAGTGAGGGGATCTCTGCAAATTGTAGTGAAATCATTCAACATATTCCTCTAGAGTTTCATTATCGTTTGCAAACATCTTAAAGATTTCATCTTTTAATTCCCTAGTCCTACAACATTCCTAATATTTTGTGAGAAAATAAGTTTTCATGTCATCCCAAGAGTTAATAATGTGCCCACCTAAACCCATGAACCACCTCAAAGCTGCTCCTTTAGGGTAGAAGGGAATGACTTCATTTTCTGAGGGTCGGTGGTATAATCATATCCTCTACAGGATGTCAAACTCGAATAGGAAAGTGTCTGGATCCTCTGTGGTCATCCCATGAAAGATTGGGATGTTTTGCAAGGGAATAGCTTTCATCGAGGCATTCTCTACTGGGTCGACTACAGGGTATTCCAATGTCAAGGTCTGACCTTGAGGTACTTGGTTCGCCATTTGGTCGAAAATGTGCCAATATCCTTCGGGGAATTCAAGGGATGTTATCTGAGTAGGTGGAGTATTCTCAATCTGAGGTGGTTTTGCGGTGGTTTTGCAGCACTACGTAGATCTGGGATCACAGGAGATCCTAATTCAGACAACTATGGCTCTGCCTTAGCAGTTCCACTAGTTTCTGCCTCTCCTTCTCTTACATTGGATGATTTCCTATTGTAGAGGATCAAAATGTAAATTTTATGTAACCCAAAATCTCTTTAGATCCTCCAATTTGGCTATGGATCTCAGCATAGTCTACAGATAGTGAGCTTGACGCCTGAGGGATTACAATAGGGATTTTTCCAGATATAGTCTGGGGTCCTACTGATGCCTGAGATTATGCTTTTCTTACAATTTTGTCTATAAAAGTTGATCTCCCAAGGTTCACCGACCCCATGGGTTTTGCGGATTTAGGTGGGGGGTTCTGATCTTTTTCTATATTTTTATTCCTAGTCATTCATAAAATTAAAAAAAACCCTATTCCTATTTAACCTCTATGCATTTGCTGAAAAGCGGGCTGATGAGAAAACACTTTACTTGCTAGTTACGTGGGTTCAAAACCCAATTCTTTTAAAACAAAATAAAAAAAGAAGTCACTTTGAAACACTCTCCCCGACAATGAAACCAAAATGTTGGAGCATTAAGATGACTATTAAAAGCAACCTTAATACCTACATTAGTTATCAAACTAGGGCAAATCTGTTTATTTCAAGAGTGTTCATCATTGTCTATGCGAGTGAATTCAGAGGCTAATTCATAATGAAATGATTTAGAATAATTGCAATGATTAACATATAATTCTTGAAGTTCAATCTAAAACAATTCTGAAAGAAATCTTTAAATCATTTTCCAATCTACTTTAATCTATTACGAAGAGGACAGAATCAGAATGCAAGTAAAAGGAACCACTCTAATTAGTATAGACAATAATTGGTTCAGCATGAAGGAGAGCTACAACAAATGAATAACAAGTAACTATTCAAACATCTCACTAAAAGAAACCAATTGTAAGCTTAAGATCTCTCATAACACTACTTCAGAATGAACAAGAATCAAATACTTAAACTAACCTAATAAATTCGGTAAAAATTAGCATGCAGACGTAAAACACAACAAGATCTAGATTCTAGTTTGAATGGCAAAAGAAAATCGTAATAATCAACACTCACAACAATCGAAATAATTCTAATTTTATGAATAACAATAATAAACAATTGTAAGGGTAAACATAAATAAATATGACACAATTAAAGCAATAAATCTCCTATCGAACGGACCCAGAGTCTCCAGAAGTCATTGTCGAAAGACACTCAGAATGCAATTATAGTGTAAAATGTAGTCTTCTTCATTAAACTTGATAATAGAGTTACAACGTCACAGTGATGAAATTACTCTATGTCAAAAGTGAATAGTTACAATCTTGAAATTTATAACTAGTTGTTCATTTTGCCTGGTGGCTTATATAACCTAGGAAAGACAAACAGAGAAAAGTGAATCCTCAGGATCATGAGATCCTGAGGATTTCGCAACCGACAATCTGATTTCAGCATAGAATAGACTTGATTCTGCTAGTCTTCCATTGGCCTTTATAATAGAGACATTGTCCTTTTCCCTTTCTTGGTCATTTCTGTTCCATCATTTGAACAACAATTGTTCAATTTGTGTTCCTACATATAAAGATAGCGAAAGTTAGTTTTTCATGCCTAGATTTACCCAGTTTGTTAATGATCGATTTTATCCAGCTTCTATAATTTTTTCTTTGATATTTATTATTAAAATGAAGATAAACACATAAAGACAAATGATTAATTAAGCTAATATGAGGATAAAACATACCTTTTCCACAGCCCAACAACTGGACCGTGTTCGGGTTGGTGAAGCGACATGTTGCAAGTATGCGCGTTATGTTGAATACATTTTGAAGGTATTAGATCACGTTGAACTTGAAGAAGTGTATATTCTATGTGCCTTTTGACATTTTTCTCAGCCACGTTGTATGTAAGTAGGGATTTATGGTGGACCCTATGAAGATCATCGTTATTGTGAATTTGGAACCCCCTTGAAACGTGAAATAGTTGCACGCGACATTGGGACACACTAGGTACTACAGAAGTTTATCAAGGCGTATGCCTAGATCACTACACCGATGGAAAAATTGTTAAAGAAGGATGTGATTTTTTGTTGGGACGAAGATTGTTAGTGCAGCCTAGATGTCTTGAAGGAGAAGATGGTGGTAGCGCTTATCTTGGTGTTTTGGGACTAGAAAAAGGAGTTTCATGTGCATGTTGATGCTTCCTACATTGCGCTATGAGAAATATTAACACAGGCAGGTGAGGGAGAGATTGATCATTCGATAGATTTCGCGAGTATAAAGTTATCCAAAGCTGAAAAGGATTACTCCACCAAAGAGTGTGAAGGGTTGGCAATGGTCTGCGTGCTGCAGAAATTCAGACATTATTTGTTGGGTGGACACTTCAAGATGTATACGGATCAATCTACACTGAAGTACCTGGTCAATAAGTTTGTGTTGGGGGGGGGGGATATGCCGATGGTTGCTATTGTTCCAGGAGTATGACTTCGAGGTGATTATGAATCCTCGAAGGTTGAATGCAGGCCCAGACCATTTGTCAAGGATTGAAATAGGTGAGGAACCAAGTAGTTTAGAGGAAGGACTGGCAGACATGCAACTCTTTGCGATTCACGTCGCACACGATCATTTTGCCGACATTATTTAGTTTTTAACAATGGGAACAACTCCAAGAGGCTATTCCACTCAACAAAAGGAGTTAGTAGTTCGTGCTGCAGATTTTTCGGTAATTGTGGGTCATTTGTATAAGATAGGGTCGGATGAGATATCATAAAGGTATGTTCGGAGTTTAAACGCACTAGTATCCTATATGAAGCTCATGGGGGAGTGGCAGAAGGTAACTATGCAGGGAAAGTGACCACGCAAAATATTTTGCACGTTGGGTTATGGTGGCCAACACTACACAAGGATTCTAAGGCATACTGCAAGGCATGCGATGCTTGCCAAAGGATGGGGAAGCCTTTACAAAGGGATGAATTGCCTTTAAATCCTCAAGTCTCATTGCAAGTATTTGATAAGTGGGCCATTGACTTTATAGGTTTGATACAACCACTAGGAAAGAAGACGGACTCGTGGTATATTATTACTCCAAAAGATTATTTAACCAGATGAGTGGAAGTGCAACAAGTGAGGGATTGTACATCAACCATTGCTGCAAATTTTTTGTTTGGATATGTCTTAACACAATTTGGATGCCCAAATATTTTGATGAGTGATAAGGGTACGCATTTTTTGAATGAAATGATCAGCGCAGTGTTGGAAGAATTTCAGGTATATCATCAGAAGAGCATGCCCTATCACCCACAGGCGAACGGAACGGTGGAAGATTTTAATAAGATTTTGAAGCATGCATTGACAAAGGTATGAAACACGCAGAGGAATGATTGGGGCATGCACGTACCTGCTGTAATATGTTCTTATATGACGACCTGCAAGAAGTTAACATGACAAATGCCATTCAAGTTGGTCTATGGAATTGAGGCATTCATGTCGATGGAGTATATTGTGACCAGTTTAAGGATTGCATCATTGACTGAGATGGAGGACCGCAAGACCTTGGAAGAATAGCTCGTGAAGATCATGGAATTAGAAGAAGACCACTCCTTGTAGGATTCCATCATCAAGTGCAAAAGGAATGCGAGAAAGCATGGCACAATAAGCATATTAAGTTGCGCATGTTTAAGGTGGATGATTTAGTATTGTTATATGATATCATGTTTACAAAATTTCCAGGAAAGTTTCAAATGCACTGGTTGGGGCTGTATGTTATCAGGGAGATCACAGATGGGGGCATAGTTCAACTCGTGAAGCTGAATGGGGAACCATTCCCTAGAAAAGTGAATGGATGTAGGTTGAAGTAGTACATAGGGGATCCTGCCCTTGTGCGATGACTATATGGTAATAGGATAGTCTCAGTAATCCAAGTAGTTGTAAGGGATTGTGGGACTATAAAGTACACTACCGATGAATAAACAAAGTAGAAGGAGGGATGTGCAAAGGATGACAGGGGTGTGCCAGGTAAAGCTGCGCTGGATGAGCTGCGCCATGGAGGATGGTGTCATGTAGATGGGTCCAAAAGTAGTCATTGAGGTTACTATTCATGATTTGATGGCTGAAAATTAGTTAAGAGGAGCGAGTAGGTGTTATTTATGGTGAAAATATTTGAAGATCTGCCGCCAAAGAGGCATTTATGATCAAAATTTGAGGGGAACGGTTGGATTTGAATTAAAAAATACCTATAAAGCTTTCATGTTGGACCATCGAAGAACACTTTGCATTCTGAGACTTGTCTGGGTGATTTTCTGTCTAAAGTTTATGAGTCATCAATTCTAGGAGGATTTCGTGGCAAGCCCAGAATTTGCTGCCTTACCAGTGTGGAACCAGAAGGCCATTCTCTAGCAAATGACTGTCACCAACCCTGTTGAAGTCGTGAGTTCTGAAGCGACTATTTCTGACATGGCGGGCCCTGAAATATCAAGTATGGAAGCTACAACCCCTGTGCCTACCACACCGAGGTCGTCGAGGCCACAACAGTCTGCCACAAAATAGAAGCAACCAGCCACAAAAGAGAAGAAACTACCCGCAAAGGAGAAGCAGAAGAAGCCGGTGTCGATGAGAATGTCACCAGGGAAGAATCCAAAGGAGCGAAAAAAGGACAAAGAAGGCAAACAACTAGAGAAAGGGGTTGATTTAGAAGAGGAGGAATACCAAGGTGTCGAAGAAGTAGATGTCGAAGAGATCGAGCCTATCTCAAGGCTTCCTAAGTATATCCCTCTGCGAAAGGGAAATACTAAGGTTACCCAAGACCCTAATTCTGGGAAGTTCATAGTGTTGACTCCCTTGTTACCTGAATAGGTGGAATTTGTCGGTCTTAGGTTAGCACACATTCCAGTACTAAAAATGGAGGACTAGGACCTTGCGGACCATGAGAAGTTCTCGCATTTGGCTACCAACAAATATATGACAAAGATATAGTATGAAGAGATGAGGGTTACGCAGTTGGAGCCCATGAAGTGGGTCCACAGCGTTGAGCAGGCAGGATTGTTGCACATGCTCTATGTGTCGTATTATCATTGCTTAACTATCAACATAGTGTATGTGTGCCAGCTCCTCGTGCTGGTGCACGATGGGTGTCTATGGCTTGGGGAGCCCATCCCGATTATGGACATGTTGATCCATAGGATAACAAAGTTTCCTTACAAAGGAGTGGACCCTACCAAGGAGTATGGAGGGAAAAATGGGGAAAAGGACTTGGCAGATAAAATGAAGAAAGAGTTGGCCTTGTTAAAAAGTCACGCGGATACTCTATCTACTCAATTCAAGACCAGGCAGTGCATTTCACTGCCCAAATTCATCTGAGCAAAATTATGAGGAAGTGCCATGCAGACAAAGTTCCAGCGCCGGTAGTGTCACTTGCAACACAGTGTGCAAAAGGTGTCTAATACAATTGGGAAAAGTATTTATGCCAGGAGTTCCTCGTGAACTACCAAGAAGCCCAAGAAGAAAGCAAGCCATTCCATTATGGATGACTACTATTGTCTATTGTGTTAGTCACCTAAAGGTTGACGGAGGACAATTAGTTCCCCCCACACAAGGAAGATTTACCTAAGGCAACGCAGTTCGCCTCGTTGTGGTCAACAAAGGATCCAGAAAGGATCAAGGAGTCCAAAATTTTCTGGATTTTGGTAGATATTTACCTTCATATGGTGATTAGTCAGAGGCCAAGGTTGTCCCCAACCTTGTTTGTGCATTTGTCAGCCTACGCGGAGTTCAAGGCTGATTTTAACAGTGTGTCTATTAGAGCACGGAAGGACCCAAAGCACACATGGCACCAATCTCCTTATTTGGTTTCTAAGACAGATGTGCAATAGATTGTGGGGTATTGACTAGAAGAGTGGTGCAAACCCATAGGGCTTGATGAGGGAACAATAAAAGGGGCGGAGAGCTCTGCTGCACATAAGCGAAAGGATGTAGCTCAGAAGGCCACACGTGCCTTCACTGACAGAAGAAGAAGGAAGCTGCTAAGGTATCTGTGGAGAAAGAATAGATGGAGAAGGAGTGTGTTGCTAAAGAGAAGGCTAAAAAGGAACAATAGGATACAAAAGAAGGCGGCAAATCAGCTTCGCAGCACACTGGCAAGAAAGATCTGCCAGAGTAGGGAGGAGGTGGTGGTGAGTAGCCAAAAACTCCTTTCATATTGAAGAGATGTGGTCAGGAGCAGATGGGTAGACAATGGAAAAAGTATAAGTTTGATAATAAGACACACATCGACCCAATCGTGCTGACTAAAGGCGATCTCGATGAGACCGGTGACAAGATGAGAGACACAACAACCGAGGTGTTGCAGTAGTTTGAGCAACAATATATGCAGACACTATAGAGCATCCAAAAGGATCTACATAAGCTGCAGATCCAAGATAACAGGATTTGAGTGGGCATCAGGCAAGCGAGCAGGGTGAAAGCGAGCTTGACACAAGGAAGTGGAATAGTGGCGGAGCTGGAACAAACTCTAGACCTTAGAGACATACCATTTCCAGAGGGTCCATTCACACAAAATAAGATGAGGTTCGCACTATGATCAATACAATGAAGGACATGGGGTTGAATTTGGTCACTATGTCACTCCAGACCCTCCATGCACTGCATTAGGGAGTGTCAAATGAGTTGAGGATCAGAGAACAATGCGCCCTCACTGTCGTCAGTGAGTTTAAGTTCAACAACGAACAACTGTTCGTGGAGAAAACTCAAGCACGGAAGGAAAATCAAGAGTTGTAGACACGACGTCAAAGCCTAGAAAAAATAATTGAGCAGTTCTGTAAGAGAGTTCTTGAATTGAACATACCAGAACATGTAGAGGCCTCAAAAAAAGTAAGGAAATTGGATTTTGTAGTATGTGCATCAAAGGAGGAAGTTGGCAGGGTTACCTTTGACTTCCAGATGAAGATAGCAGAGTTGGAGTTGAAGGTGCAACCCACGAATCCGCTAGAGGTATGGGAGTAGCGCGTAGCATCCATCAAGGAGAATATGAGCACCTTGGATGTAGTAGTCAATGACTGCACAACGATCTTTGATGCAGCAGTGGAATTATGGACAAATCTGCAGGAGGACTCGAACCTGCAAAAGATGAACACTGATGTACGAGAGATGCAACAGAAGTATGATAAGGTCCAAGCAATTGTGCAAACTTTGGCACCAGTGCAACACCTCACAAAGTTACAAGAGGGAAAGCAGCTACACGCACAAGCATGGAAGCCAATTGAGGGAGAGTTGTTGGCAAGGGTGCCACAAGTGCACATAGAAGACTGGGATCTTAATGATTGGAGCATGTATCCCTATTTCGAGCCTAGAAGAGTACCTAAAATAATTTGACTATGAAGAAGCTAGAGTAACAAGGGTCGAACCATTGCCATGGGCAGTAGGAATTCAGCGAGCTGGGTTTTTGAATACGCTATATATTCCGCACTTCAGGCACAAAAATATCAACACAATCTATGTGCGCCAACTATTGGTGTTGGTGCATGATGGATGTATGTGGCTGGGGACAAAAATTCCTATTGATGATATGTTGATTAGAAAAATAACTACACTTCCATACTAAGGAGAAAAACCTCCTAACACATTTGTCATAAAATATTAGGAGAAAAAGTTGGTCGAGATGATGAAGAAGTATGATCTAATCAGGAAGTATCAGGGACTTCTCATCAACTCCATTAACGATCAGGTTGTGCACTTTTCTATGCACATTTTGGCTGGGAAAATAACGAGAAAGTATTAGGCAACTGAGGTACCCACACCGATCATATCATTGGCTGCATAGTGCAGCAAGGGTGTCCATTTTAACTGGGCAATATATTTGCGCCAAGGATTTTTGGATGACTGTCAAGAGGCACAAGAAGAGGGAAAGAAATTCCATTACGCGTGGTTATTTCTCTTGATAGCATTGACAACATGGAGAATGGTAGAGGAGTCATAGTTCCCCACTGTGGACCCTAACATCTGCGAGGTTGTGAGGTATGCATCACTATGGGCTTCTAAGGAGCTGACCCATGTTATAGAGAACAAACTTTTATGGATCTTGTTTGAAATGGATATGCGAATTGTGATTAGCTAGAAGCTAAGGCTGTCACCAGTTTTATATGAACAATACAAAGTGATTGCAAACTTCAAGGCAAACTTTCACCATGTACACATTTGCACCAAGAAGGATCTAGACGAGGTATGGTACGAGCTACCATTCTTGGTCACTAATGATGACATCGCGCAAGTGGTGACAAACTAGCTAAGTGATTGGCTAACTCCACTAATGGAAGGAGAAGAGAAAGAACAAGTAGGCACCATTTGAGCAACGAAAAATATTTTAGATGCATAGACCGAGAAGCAGCCACCCAAGAAAACAAGAAGGAGACTAAGAAAGTCACAATTGAGCTAAAGAAGGACACTGAGTTGGAGACAAAGCACGAAGTTGAGCAGGAGGAATAGGCCACCGAAAGTGGTGATCAAGGTGGTGAAGTCCCTTTTGTTGACACTGAGGTGGTAGATTCTCCATTTATAGTTAAAAGGCAGAAATCAAGGGCTGGAGGCACACGGAAGAAGAAAATATCAAACAGATCTGTTAGTGCAGAACCAATGGTCATCACTGAGGGGGACATTGACGAGATTGGAGACAGTTTGTGTTGTGATGAAGGACTTATGGGGGAACATTGAAGACCAATATAAAGAAGTTTTGACAAAGGTCCAACACGACCACAACAAGCTAGAGCTTTAGGCGAGTGTGGTACCATCAAGCACAACTATAGTAATCACATCCAAGCTCTGGGCTCTGCAACTACCATGTGACACTCTACATTTTGAGACTATTGAAGATCAGGAGCACTCGCAACACTAGAAAAATTTGAATCTCAATCTTGTGGTGCTCCCCATTCAAACCTTGCACTAGTTACATCAGGGAGTCATTGATGAACTAAAGATCTGAAAGCAATGCGCTCTGTTGGTCATTAAAGAAGTCAAAAATGAAAACCGACAGATGTTCGAGGACAAGAATAACGTCATCAAGAATCGAGATGAGACAGTTGCACACAAACAACAACTAGAATAGGCCATCACAAAAGCTTGCAGTGAGCTACCTAAGCTCTAGACCCGGATAGAGGTAGCACACGAAGAGAAGTTGTAGAAGCTTGTGGCAACCATGAAAGAATCAAAGGCAGAAGTTGACAAAGTCAAATTCAATCTGGCAATGCATATCATAGAGTTGCAGATAAGGCTACAGCCGAAAACTCCACTAGAGGTTCGCAAGCAGAGCGAAGCAAATATCAACGTTGTTATGGATTGTAACAGCCCTGGTGAAAATTTCGTGCAATAAATGTTAAAAATAATAACCACGGATGACTGGGACACGTATTCCAAGCTGAATGTTGGGCAAGACATCCTAGGGGGTGTTCATTTGATTTTTTATGGCTAAGGAAATGGGCAAAGGCAATGGATAAGGCATTAAAAGGCATTTTGGCACAATTATTTATGAAAATAATGGAAATTAGGAGAAAAGGAAGGTAAAAGGTCACAAGTTGCATGTGAGGGGGAAAATGAAGGAAAATAATGGAAAATGAAGAAAATAGAGGCCTCATTCATAAAAAGGCTTCTGAGAATCAATTGGTAGCCTTTTGTTAGTTTAGCTTTGTAGCTCTCTCATTATTCTCTCTCTCTCTCATACTTTTGGACACATAGTTTTCTTGGAGCACTTTGGCATTGGAGCAAGAAAGGAAAAGAAGACAAGAGGAAGCAAATATCAAGCAAGGAAAGGCAAGATCAGGCAGCTACAACAAGCTTCATTGCAAGTATCAACTTGCATGTGTATTTTTCTTGCTAGATTTGGCATGCATGGGATTGCACATGGTTCTTTTATATCATGGAATGGGATTTTCTAGGTGTGACAGTATTTTCAACCTAGCCTTGCCATTTCCTGATAGCTTTGATGAGATGGGTTCTCTCATGCATTTTGTGGGGGATAGCTGGATTGGATTCGA
>APFE031760133.1:0-35452 GCA_000404065.3 Pinus taeda
AAACATTACTTAATGGGCAAAGAGACAGTAATACATACTGATCATCAACCACTTCAATACCTACACTCCCAAACTAAGTTGCAGCAATCAAGACATTACAGATGGATTTTTTTTCTACAACAATTTAATTTAGTCATCAGATATAAAAAGGGCATACATAACAAGGTTGCAGACATGTTTTCTAGACCTATTATAAATGCATCTACCATACTTAAGCATATTTCTATGCGACATGAAAGCTACATAGAATAGTATGCTCAAGGTATGGACTTTAAAGATGTATATGCAACTTTGAGTCAAGGAAAAAGAGTAGAAGAATTGGACTATCATATAAAGGACCAACTCTTATACCATTGCGGGAAACTCTGCATTCCACAAACTAAGAGGATAAAGATAATTAGGAAAGCACACACTTCTCTGATATCAAGTCACTTCGGGGTAAGTAAAATAGTTGCATAGATTCAAAGGTACTACTATTTGCCAAAAATGAATGAGACAGTTTCTAGATATGTAAGAGGGTGTGCCATGCGTGCTAAAACAAAGCCCAACAGTAGAAAACTAGGCTTGTACACTCCATTTCTAGTTCCTTCTCACCCTTGGGAAAGTGTTTCCATGGATTTCGTTGGAGGAGTGCCTAAATCTAGGATAGGTCATGATTATCTACATGTTGTTGTGGATAGGTTCAGCAAAATGTGTATTTTGATACCTTGTAGTAAACAAATTATAGCTGAACAAACTCCAAAATTGTTATTTGAACATGTATGGGTTCATTTTGGATTACCCACTTCCATTATATCTAATCGAGTCACCCAATTTGTGGGGAAATCAAAGAAAATCACAAGTTTTCATCCACAAATAGATGGCTAGACAGAAGTAGTTAACAGCACAGTGATCGAGTTATTGAGAAGATATTGTAACAAACATCCTAAGCTTTGGGATGAACACTTGTGTTATGTGCAGCATGCTTACAACAGAGCCAAACACTCTTCTACACAGAGATCTCCTTTTGAGACCTGTTTCGGTTTCACACCAAGGTCTCCTTTGGATTTTTTCTTTGGTAAAGATACCATGGTTGATGGGCACAGTGATGTGCACAAGACAACTAGGTTCATTCAATAGATCTAGGAGATCCACCAGGCAATACAGGAACAGCTAGAAAACAGCCAGGCCAAGTACAAGACTAGGCATGATGAGTATCAGATGGAGCATAGTTTTCAATTTGGAGACCAAGTCTAGCTATATATTAGCAAGGACAAGATGCAAGGTGAAGGTAAAAATCTAAAACCTATCAGGTATGAACCCTTCAGAATACTTGAGAAAATTGGTGAAAATTCTTTTCGCCTTGATCTACCAGCTTACATGCACATCTGCTCAGTCGTAAATGCAGATTTCTTGAGATTGTTTGAACCTTCAATGATTGAGGACCCTGCAGAGTAGAGTCAATTGCCTTCTGTTGATGACCTGCTACCTGAATAACTTAATGAATTGCAGGAAGACACAGTGTTGGACAAGAAGGTAAGGATGACGCATAGGGGAGATGTGGAATACCTCAGGATTGGGCTCAGAAGTTCGAAGCTGAGCAGTGCGAAGTTGATTGAGATTGGACAAGTGAGAAATCAATACCCTCACTTAGTCGATGCTTGAAAACCAACTTTTGGTGGTATAAAAGCTTTTTCAGTGGGAAGGCCATGATCTAAATTGGATCCATAAAAGACTATAAAAAAACCATGACTGTATCAAGTCGGGACAAATCTCCAAAGAATCCCAAAACAACGGTCAAAAACACCCCTGAACCAGTGGCAATGGCAGCCAACGTCGAACGACGAGGACCTCGGTCAAAGCATGCTAACTGAAGCCCATGGACACTGCGCAGGAGGTCAAAGTAGACCTTGGGAGACTTAGATCAGGAAAAGGAGGTGGATTTTGTGCATTGCTGGGCAAACAGGGTGAAATAGGGGAAGCCCGAGCTAACAGACGCATGGTGAACCGGAGAACTGCGGGCGGAAAAGGCAAAAGCACTAAACGTACAAAGGCGGGACCCGCACTCTAGAAACCAGTGGTATTGATCAAAGTGCCCTCAAATGGTAAGAGGTTTTGGATGAGAGTGGAACAATTCCATACATCGATCGACACGTGGTAGTTGGAGATGAGAGAAAACCACCATTGATCGCACTTTATTGGTCGAGCAGGTCAACCGCGTGGGACGTGCGTATGATGTTGGACCTGAGGGACCTAGATCAGATAGTTGAGATTGCGCTCGATGGAGGAAGCGGTATCAACGAAGGAATATGCTGTGATTTGTAAAGATTTGGAATCTATTTAACTGCCACAGTCGAGTAAAGACTTCATCCACGATGTAACTCAAGAAACAAACCGACGAAGTAGGCTGGTGCCATTTAGAGGAGGACATGTGGCCACTCCCTAAGCGTTCATGATGACGTCGAATAGGGAACTCCAAGCACAACTGTAGAAGGTGAATTGACAGAGGTGGAAGAAGAACTGAACAGGCATGGGAACGAATGGCTAAAAGCCATGAACAGAGACAAAATACAGGGGGTAGTCCAAGAGATGAAAAAAATATAGAGAGATAAGAACCCCAAGAAGAGGCTGGAATACACATAGGAAGAAGACAATGAAGCAAAATTAGAATGAGACAGAGGGCCGAGCTAACCAACGACAGCATTGAGCACCAGAGCTTGAGAGATTCAAGCCTTCCCATAGAGGAATCTGTCCAAACTGAGCAACAAATTTGGCTCTTTCTACTATAGACCAGAAGGTCACAGAGCTAGTAGGAAGAAGAAGAGTCTATGTAGTCCAGTGGCTTGGGGAATCCAAACACCACCTTGCCAAGCAAATCTACTTCAAGAGAACTCACATTGATTCCCTGCATTGTAATTCTCTTCTTAAAGACACAATAAAACAAGACCGCCACTGAAAGCTGGACCGGAGATGTAGCCTTGGAGGATAGGGTGAACTCCTTATCAAAAATTCTTACGTCTTTGTGTTTTCTTATTGTATTTCTCTGTTGTCTTTCCACTTAAATGTTTTTGTTTTGGAAATCTCATCGATCCGTTGCTTAAATAATATAAAACACACACACTAGCACATGAGTCTGTAATACCTTTGTTTAATAAATATTCAACTAATGTCACTCATAGGGTGATTATCAGATCACCTGATGGGGAATCGGGGGCAGTGCCCCTGAAGCTAAAAATAGATGTAAACTTACCTTGTAAAATGTTGTAATTTCGTAGTCAATTTGAGTCATTCATTAGATGGATATTTGATGATAGAAGTTATGTTTAATTTAGGGTTTTTCTCCCTAGAAGGAAAAACCTCGCTATATATGAGGGAATTTTATTGCACCTATGCAAACTTGTATTTTGAGTGAGAAAGAGAGAGGATATTATGTGATATGAAGAGGGAATTACAACATAATTTCTGTAGGTTGTATCTCTTCAGTTTGCTGGATAATATAAAAGGAACGACTGGTTGTTTCTCCATGGACGTAGCCCAAATTAGGTGAACCACGTATATCTATGTCTCTCTTGTTTTATGTGTTTATATTTTTGCAATATATGTTATGTGCTCCATTTCTCTATAATATATAATTTTCTAACAAATGCGTTGAAGTACTCCTTTTTCCTTCCCTTCATATGGCTAGGGTAAGGAAATCAATGCCACAGTTCATCAATTATCTATAAATTTTGAGTAGGCCTACCTATCTCTAGTTGTTAAGGTTTCCAACTGCTGAATTTCATTATATATTTCTAGGGGAACAACTGAATGAAAGGTTTTAGAATAATATTAGGCATGTTTTTGGTCTTAGTTTTAGCCTTATGGGTTCTATCCTCCCCCCACACCTACTTCTCATGCATCGGTACTACATATAGTCAAACGTGCATATCCTTCTAGTATCAACACATAAATGGTTGAGAACACAAATTTGAGTGTAGAGAGAAGGCAAAGTCATAGTTTTCGACAAGACTGGGATGATGAAAGCTAGAAAGACACATACCCAACTCCAAAGTGGGAAAATCTAGTAATAGATATTTAAACAACACTGGTACATGCAAGGTTTGGAAAAAGTAAAATGAAATCTAGGACAATGCATGGATATAGTCCCGCTACGTAAATGAGACAACATCCAAGTCCATATGAAAAAACAACACTAAAATAAAATAGTCGAAGCCAAGAAAAATACTAAAAACAAAATTATAAATATAAGAAGACTTAAGAATTACCCAAGACACAGTGACCTTTGTGCATCAAGAGAATACTAGAGAGGGTCCCTGCGTACCAATTACATTAAGAGAAACTAAAAGACAACGGTCTGCAACTAAGAGATCATATGAATAATAACCATACTTCCTTATCCCTGAGATGCATAGAACCAATGCCCAATTTTCCCGTAAACAACTCCCTTATAGCTTCACTCTCATATCCTTTCCCTCCATAGTCCTTCTTATGGATTCCAAGCAATTATACTCCCATATTAATTTTTACTAATTGACTGTAGCTAACCTACATTTCTCCCAAAAGGAAGGCCAAACCTCATTTTTTGGGGCTTCAATCATTTTCCCTAGGATATTTCTTCTAAGACAGACCCTCACCCCACTTTCCTCCTCCAAATGTTACTTATGATGGTTAATGAGATGCAATATACTCATATTGTTCTACATTCATAGGGGCGCCCATGCCACCTCTTCCATTTAATGTAATCCCCTCTATAAGGTGGCAGACACAACCACCAAGTCCACTAATCTCCTCCGTTTACACCCACATTAGGGAGCCCCCATGGGCTATACTTATTAACATATTGTTATGTATTAATATTAATATGTTCTATATGTTTATATTAATAATATAATAATGTTGGGTCCTTCTTTTTTGAAGGAATAGAAGTTGTGGAGGGAAATTTTGGACAATGTTGTCGAAATTAGACCACCAGAAATGATAGTGGTAATGGAATACTTTATTTGGGACTTGTGTGATGGAAACAAAGGCCACGAGTCGAAGAAGATGGAGCCTACTTTGATATATTCAAATAGAGAACCAAGGTAGCTAACCTATATAATGGAAATCCATGGATTAAGTGAGTGAGGGACCAAACACGAGATCAAGCGAACGTAACTATGAAAGAGGATAGAAGGCAGTGAGAAACAAGTTAGGCGATGCTACAAAGTTTAGATCATATTTCAATCTTAAACAATGTTGTATAGTTTGGAATTTGCTGCAAAGTTTTGATTTTTTTTTAATATTTCAAATCTGAGCTATATGAGAGAAAGAGCGCTTACAGGCAGATATGAACATGTAATGTCTTGTTTTGATACTTATTTTGAATTTTAATATCTCTACACAAGTCTATAATGTTTCACAAGATGTAATGGAGAGATTTTGGTGTAATTAGGCTATGATGTTTTAATAATAAAAGTAGAATGGGGTCTTTTCTAACTGTTTATATGTTTTGCACCCCTGTTTAAAATTCTCTACATATGGTTACTTTTTGTTAAAATGAATGTATAAATGGTTGTGCAAGTTTTCTATATAGCTAAATCCAAATCACCTACACATTTTTATGGTTTCGGCTCACCTTGGGTGAGACACACCTTTGATTCAACGGAGTGAAAATGTCAGCAAAATTCTACAGTACATGAAAACCTTTTTTGGCACCCTAGGTCAAACTTCAATTAAACGTTTTTACCAGCAAATGATTGTGTTTCTAGGACATTGAGCTTCCTAAGGGGATTTATATCACACGACCAAGGTATATTCATCTGGATATCCAAAAATGGTGGCATGAGAGATTTGATTATTTTACTTTGCAGTAGGAAGAATTGAGACAATAGGATCTAAATTGGGTCAAAGGATAGGTTTTGTACACTGAACCTCCTTGTGACCAATACGAGATATTTTTGGGAAAGTTCCCCGAGGAGTTAGAAAATTGATTGACTCGACTTCACCATAAATCAAGTTTTTCGGTACAACCAAGGTTGCGCACAACTTGGACTACAACTTATCTAGTTGACTTCATCGTTTGAATAAATATCTAACAAGAGTTGTTGAATTTTGGATTAACGTGAATATTGAAAGCTATATCATTGAATTTGGGATTGATAAGAAACAATTTTTCTCTTGTGTAGAAGCCATATTCAAATTTGGGTTATGAGGACAGTTGCTAAAATATATTCCTCCGTGTATTAAAATATTTTGGTTGAAGACGACTTGTTGGTGTTTCCACAAGATCAAATGGAAGCTTAAAATTTTAGTACTAGGGGAATGGATTATAGGAGAGGAATGTCATGCAGATGAGGGAGAATGAGGAAATTATTATAATATATCAGGAATAGTTATGGAAGTTGAGATACTTCAAATCATTGCAATGGGAAAGAATAGTTGACGAGTGGCAAGAAAGGAAGTTGTGGGAAGTTAGGGTTAGAAAAGGGAGTTGCAATGCATAGGGGATGTTGTAAAATTTTCAGTGGTGCGGAATAAGAAAATGGAGACTTTGTAGTGGCAGAATGGAAGTGAGGGAGAAGGTTCTCTTTTCTGGAAAAATAGGAGCTTCTAGTGGTTGTGAAGTGGAGTGTTTAGAAGTGGTTACTCGAGTATGTAGGAATCAGAAGGATGTGAGACACATGAGCCAACATTTCTGCCGATTATGTTATCAGATGAACAAAAACCATTAGATGATGATCTACATTTTGCAATAAGGTGGATTTTCTTTGAGGATGATTCAGTACTAGAATATAGAACCCTGTAACATGGTAGAACAACTCCTCCTCTCCCTAACCTTCCCTTGGTGCCATATCAAAGTCCTGATCTTCTCTTTCTAAAGGTATACAATTTTATTAATGTTTATTTATTCCATAAGGGTAAAGGTAGTTTTATTGGTGTTAGTCAAGCAAGTTCAGCTTGTTGTTCTCAACTAGGTTCCCAAGAATTCATACTTTTTTCTTCAAAATAGTCAAATATGGCCAAAATCGTAGTTGACTCACTTACTAGATACCCAAAGTTCCTAGGAAGGGGGGTTGAAGATGTTGAAAAACACTGGTATTTATGCGAAGTTGTTTGGGGAGCTTTTCAGACACCTGACGCTACTAAGATTATTTAATTTCAAACTATGCTATGGGATAGAGCATTGAGATGGTTTATAAAATGGATCGACGCTAACCCCAATGCTAGTATAGATTTGGTTAAAAATGAATATATTCAGGAATTTAAGTTATGTCGCCAAATCAACAAGGATTGGCGAAATTATTAGATATTCACCAATGGAAGGGGAAATCTACTTAACAATGTAACAACATTTTAAAGGTGCTATCAACAAATTTTGTTATCCCATTGATTCACATCATCAAAGAGATTTATTCATTAAGGCCCTATTACCAATGACTCACATTCTATTGTCTTAGTAGAAGATTGATACACTTCATGATTCCTTGGAACAAGCGATGTAGATAGAGGCTATGGCCTGTTATCCAAAAAACTGTAGAATTTTTATTTATTCAACAGATCCTGCTATTATGGGCCTTCATAATAATATTGCTACCTTGATAGAAAAACTAAAATATCTTGCACCTTTATAATCCATGAGACCTCATATTTTGTGTACACACTGTCATGCTGAAGGACATCATGTTACAAAGTGCTAGCGAATGAGGGGGTTCGGACTATCTAGTGCTCCTATGGGACCTCCTCCATCGGAATCCCCTAGAATTATGAAAATCTTCTATGCTCTTTGTTTTTTAGGTCATATGCAATTCCAACCATTTCCAAATCCTCAAGGTATGTCTTTGAATGATTATTGTGATATATTTCAATGTTTTGGTCATTTACCTCATCTATGTCCTATTCTACAAAGTACTCCAATTTTCCTAATAACGTGTTCTATGAGTTTTTTGGATCACCTAATCATCATATGAATCAATGTTGGTCCTTAGATACTCTAGCTGACCACCTTGATCATTCAGCCTTTCATATTAATAAGACTCCTTGAATATGAGCAGGGGGAGCTCCAAGAGGAGGAAGATCAGGCGAAAGAGGCCAATTAGGTGTTATGACTATGATAAGGAAGGACATGTTGTGAGAGAATTCACTATGCCACGAAGACCTTGGTGTTCATACTATTGAGTGAATACCCATGCAACTGAAGATTGTCCTGAACTTATTGCTTGATGGGAGGAATGAAACCAGGCTAAATAGGCTAATTCATTTTGTGAAGAACCTCAGGATCCTAGTCCTACAATTCAACCCAATATCAATGTTGTTAAAAGGGGAGGGAAGAAGAATGGAGCTGATATTGGGACTCTTGATCAGCCATCTATTATAGGACTTACATCTCCAATGAAGTCTTATCATCTAAATCAACACAAGGAGTACTATAGGGATGTAGTTGAACTTTTCCAATTATTGATTTCTTCATAAGGATATCACAATGAACAACATGAGGAAGTAAAGGTACATGAGCAAAAGCAATTTCTAGAACCTTTCCAACCAATAATGAATTGGCTTAAGTTATTTCTACAAATTATGAATGATGGAAAACTCACAGGTCAATTGTGGAAAAAGTTAAAACCTATTGTTAAGGATGATGTTTCTTCTGAACAACCAATGTTTACAAATTTAATTGAGGAACATTCCAAGTGCGTACAATGGAACAAGAAGAGAACCAGAAGGGATTTCTAGGTATAGGCTCAGATTGACGGGTTTAAAATTAAGGATTTCATGTTGGATTTGGGGTTGGATGTCAATATTCTGCAGAGGAAAACTTGGAAATCCCTTAGAAAACCCAAGTTATTATTTCCCTTTATTCAGTTGCAAATGGAAAATAAATATTGTATTCTTCTTGTTGGCAGATTATAGGATGTTGAAGTTGATATTGTTGGTATTAAAACTTTTTTAGATTTTGAAGTTATTGATATAATTGGAGATAAATATTAATATCCAACTTCATTGGGCATTGACTAGGCTTTGAAGAGTTATGTAGTCAGTGATAGCAAGTGGGAAATCGTAACTTTTGAAGTAGATGGCATGAGGGTCATACAATCTCTTGCTCCTTATCAGGGCTCAAGATTTACTGAACCTATGGATGAGGTTTAGTCACCTGATTTATTGGATTAACTATATCAATTGACTACTGGGAGGCACGAAGATTATATTAAACCAACAATAGATGGATCTATTATTTGGTGGAGTATTGAAAGTATTGAAGTTGGATTTAAGGCTATGATGGAATATTGGAAAAAAGGAACTCATGAAATTCATTCTCGACATTGTGTTGTTGTTTGATGTGTCTGCTAGATTAGTACTGAGCTATGCGAGTATCCTATTTATAATGGTACTAATTATGTAGTAAATTTATTAAAGAAATTGACTCTTTCATAGAAAAAATTCAAAATATTCCTTTAATGAGTGTTGTTTTGCAAGAAACTCGCGCAAGTTGGTGGGCGGCCCATCCGGATCAACTTCAAGATTGGAGCACCATTAATGTTGTTCTTCTGTATCAGTTTATTTCTTCAAATGAGATTTGCAGTAGAATCCTTGCTTATGATGGTCATACTTTCTCGCAAGAGCATGTTGAGCATTGTTGTTCTATATGGTAGGTTCATGCCCTACAAAATTTAAATGTGGACACATCTATTTATCCATTCATTGGGAAATATTCCACAAGCTTGGTATTTGCAGGAGGAGTTAAGATGCCAAACAACAAATTGGGAGGTGTTTTCTACCCAATTCTCTAGATACTTTTCCTTCTATGATGTTGATAGTAAGATAGTGCAAGACCTTAGAGATATCATAGGGGTATTTTTTCAGTTGGGGATGCTTTATCGAAATGCAACGGGTATGGAAACTTTGCGCACTAGTATGACTCAGGGTTTCATGAAGCTATGCTTTGTAGCAAAGATAGTAAAGATCCAAATGATGACCTCGATGAGTTGAGACATTTTTCTTCTAAAGTGTTTCCAGGGAATGGAAAATCAAATAGGATCCTATAGATGATGCTCCACATCTTGCAACCTCTTAAGTTGAAGATGATGAATATTGAGATAGAAGATAAACCAAAGCTTTCTTTTATTGGGGACTATTGGGATGTTCAAAGCACTCAGGAAATTTTTTATCTACTGAAAGAATATGAAGATTTATTTCCCTATTCTATTTCATAATTAAAGGGAATTAAAGGAGATTTGGGAGAGATGAAAATAACATTGAAGCCAGATACGAAGCCAGTTGAACATTGACTTTATAAATTGAATCTGCAAGTTAAGGAGAAAGTAATGAAGGAAATTGACAAAATGCTAGTTGTTGGCAGTATATTATTGGTTGATGAAGTTGAATGGATAAGCCCCATTGTCATTCAAGATAAGAAAGATTTAGGAAAAATTCAAGTGTGTGTTCACTAGCGTAGTCTCAATAATGAATGTGTGTATGACCCATTTCCAATTGCTTTTAGCAATGAAGTCTTCGATAATGTTGGGGGTAATGAAGCCCATTCTCTTACTGATGGTTTCTTGGGGTATCACCATGTTCACATTGCAAAAGAGGATAAGAAGACCACTTTAACTACTGAATGGGGATCCTATGCTTATAATTTTATGCCCTTTGTGTTGAACAATTCCCGAGTTGTTTTCTAGTGCATTGTTATTGATTCTTTCCATGCATATTTATATAAGTTTATTGAAGTCTACATGGATGATTGGATTGTTTATAGTTTTCTCAAGTGTCATCCTAGATTGATGAGGGTCATGTTTGATAGGTGTAGACAACTTCAAATATCTTTGAACCTGGAAAAATGCAATTTTGTTGTGCTTTTTGGAACATTGTTGGGGAATATCATTTGCAATGAGGGAGTTTGTGGGATATTCCCAAGGTCATGGTAATAATGAATATGACACCACCCACTTACGTCTAAAATTTTCATTCCAGTTTGGGACATACTAATTATTATCAAAGGTTTATAAGAAATTATGCTTCAATTACAACTCCACTTGAGAAGCTTCTTAATAAATTTGAACGCTTCATGTGGTCTAGTGAATGTGATGTTGCATTTGATACATTGAAGGATAATCTTACTAGTGCACCCATTCTTAGATACCCTGACTGGAACAAACAATTCCATGTCCATGTTGATGCACATGGAAAATCATTGGGAGGTATAATAACACAACCAGGTGAAGGAAACATGGATCATCCTGTTTATTTTACAAGTAGAGAACATTCCAATGCGGAGAAGAATTATACTACTAGAGAATGGGAATCTTTATCTATGGTATATTCTCTCCAAAATTTCTAACATTATTTGCTGAGAGGTCCCTTCAATTTTGTCACAGACCACCCAATGCAGAAATATTTAGTTAATAAGCATGTGCTTGAAGGAATAATTTGTCAATGGTTATTTTTATTATAGGTGTTTACTTTTAAAGTGATTGTCAAGTGGGGAAGATCCAATGTGGGGCCAGACCATTTGTCTAGTTTAGAGTTAGGAGAATCAAGGGGATCATATGATGATCAGTTGTCAAATGCTCATTTGTTTCATGTTGAAGTTGTCCCTAATTACTTAGAATATTTTCCCCTTTTCTTGGTACAGGTCAATGTCCTCCTGATTATACTATGGTGCAGAAGAAGCAATTAGTGGTTAGATCAATATGCTATCATCTTATTGCAGGAAAACTATATAAAATGGGTGTCAGTCAATTTTTATGCCATTGTATCCTTGATCATGAATGCAAAGGTGCATTATGGAAATGTCACAATGGGGTTGCAAGAGTTCATCTTGGAGGGAAAGCTACTACTTAGAAAGTTCTGCAAGTCAGCATTTGGTGGCCGACTCTCTTTAAGGATGCAAAAGAATACGCAAAGAGTTGCGATGTATTTCAATGGGTTGGCCAAACATTGCATTTCGATGAAATACCTTTATATCTTGTTCCAAATTTTGTTGTTTTTAATAAATGGGCAGTTGATTTCATTGGGCCTATTCATCCTCTTGCTCGTCATTTGAATGCTCAACATATAATTACCATGGTGGATTATTTGACTCGTTGGGTAGAATTTGCTGCAGTTAAAGATTGCACTAATGATATGGATGCTCTGTTTATCTTTTAAAAAAATATTACCATGTTTGGTTGTCCATGAGGTCTTAAAAGTGATTCAAAATCCTATTTCATAAATGAAACTGTCGAGGCTCTACTACAAATTTTCATGGCGAACACCATAAGGGAACTCCTTATCATCCAGAAGCCAATGGGACTATGAAAGATTTTAATAAAATTTCATAGAAAGGAATTATTAATGTTTTCTCTACAAACAAAGATGATTATGATGAATGAGTTCCTGCTACTTTGTGGGCCTACTGAACTACAGTCAAGCGGTTTCAAAAGTACATTCCTTTTGAACTGGTTTACGGGAAAGAATTTGTTATTCCTGTTGAGTTTATTATTCCTAATATTTTCATTTCTCATGAAAATGGAATTTCTTAAGATGAGGCCATTTTTGAATGAGTGCATGAATTATCGTAGCTAGATGAGTCCTGATTTCTTGCTTATTTTCATCAAGTTATTGCGAATGAGTGCCATTTTCGCGGGTGTCACTCCCTCTAATCATCCAGTACTCTCGTTAGGCCTGGTTCAATATATCTCATATTTCTTGTTATCTTCTACAAAAAAGGTTTTGTAGTGAATGAGAAGTTTCCAACTCTTTTGCAACCACCATTTTCCATAGTTTCAACTCCAAAAGAAAGATTCGTAGGAAGAAAGGTTAGTATTCTTTGTCAATGGCCCTTCTCTTCTTATAGTAAAGGAAGAGGTTTAGTCATTTATTTTAGAAAGAGGAAAACATACATCCTATATAAATGGCCCTACCTATTTATCTTATAGGGTTTACACAATTCATACTTAAATGATCTTAGTCTAAATTCAAAATTGAAGAGAGAGATGTCACCACCTACCCAATGATGGGATCCATAGCATTGATAAAAGCATAGCATTAGCATAAGGTCTTCACCATTCCCTTACTCTCGGTCCTTTACATAGTTATACATATCCCTAGCCCCTTGTTTATTGAGATCCACATTATGTATACTTGAGTAATCCATAAATCCCCAAAGAGTCAGATGCTTGGGAGCTAGATCATGATGCTTATGATTGTCCGAGTCTTTAGAGAGTCGGATGCTCCAGACTGATCGAGCAATTATGACCTCGAAGTTACTGATTCCAGTGCCTCTGGGGGAGCAACACCTATATTATAGAGAGAGCCTATATAGAGGTAATTTATTTCAGTAAATTCTTGGATTTGAAGTAAAGGTTGAAGAACTTGAACCAGAACGAGGAATTTAAATTCCATTTTTTTTAAAATTAAAATATCTATCTATTTTGTCTTGGATTTATGGTATTGGACTCACTTAATGATCTATAACATGCTTCTCAAGATTTAACCTGAAACGAGTGACCTATTTTCTGTTTTTTCCCTGAAATCTTTGTCCATGTATATCTGATTCGTTATATGTCTATGATATAATATTATTTGGCCTTAGTGGGCTTTCCATGAATCTTTATCCCTACTAAGTTTTCTATTTTTGTATTATGAATGAAAAGAAAAAGCTAGTATAGGTTTATACTACTATAATAATAAAAAACACTTAAGCTTATTAGGGGAATCGTTGTACACGTGTGCCATTAGACCGTGGAATTCTTTATCCACTTGGGCCAAGGCTCAATTGACTATAAACTTGTTGCATAATTTTTTTATTTCATCTACTATGGAGAAGATGTTAGACCCAATCATAACTTTCACATATCTAAAAAATGAAAATTAGTTTCAGTGGTGAACTGGTGTATTTATTTAATTTGACCTAGTATGGTGAATCATCCTGACTCAGAGTTCAACAATCTTCTTAAGCAATATATTATGGAGGGTGTAGACTACACAGGCAAGTGGTAAGCTACATTACCCTGCATATACCAAAAAGAAAATCCTAGAAAGCACATTGTAAAAGGAATACAAAAGCATCAATGAAACCCCATATTAAAAGCTAATATTGATAAGTATGTTAAAAAACAATATTAAAGAGTAATAATTATGTGAATTTATGTTTTACGAAATAGATTAAGTAAAATTATGCCAAAAGACATGTTTATCTTGGAATAGGGTTTCTATAATTCTAATTTAATTAGTACTCATTACTATGTAGATGGCCTAGATTTAACCTCCACAATATTTTTTTTTCTTTTAATTAAATTGTTTAACTTAAAAAAATATCATATCAACAAGTGTCATATGCACTCACTTATGATTTTTTGGACATATGGTATTAATAAGGTATGGTTTTGTAACGAAATTATATTTACATGTTAATGAATTTCCATGGTAAAGTGGGAGTAAATTTCAATCATTAGGATCCTTATTCTATATTTTAGAAAGGAAGGAAAAAATAAATGTAACTATGTTGTGAGAAATATGTGTGTATGTTTTTTCAATAAAAAATTATTATCAATTAATGTATTTTTTTCCAAATATTTTCGTTCTAAATTATATAAACTATTATTTTTTCCATATTGCTAAGTACAAAATATATTTAAATGTAGAAGTTTTAATTAAAATAAAATACTTACTTGAAAAATTTAACTTTTCAAAAAATGACCATAAGCCAAAAAAAGAAGAAAAAACACATTAACATTATTTATCCTCTAAAAATGTGAAGAATACTATACTAGTGTAAAAAATTAAGTTAAAAACCAATATTGAAAAGTACCTTAAAAATGATGCTAATGAGAATATTTGAGTCAATTTATGTTTTAAAAAATAGAATAATTATAATTACCTCAATGGATATGTTTATTTTGGAATGGCGTTTTTAGAATTCTAATTTAATTAAGAGTAATTATGAAGTACATAACATTTTAAAATATTCATATTAGCCTACAGAAATGAAAGATTGAGATTTTTCTATGTTCTTTTAACTAAATTAATTAACTAAAAAACATCATATCAACAAATGCCATATAAAGTGAGTTATGATTTTTGGCCATATAACATTAAAAAGCCATGATACTCTAACAAAATCTATATACATATTGAGAACTCCCATGGTAAAATTAAAATAAATCTTCATAGTTAAGAATTTTACTTCATATTTTTAAAATATATATAAATATAAATGATTCACTTATATATATATAATAATAATATTGATTTAAAATACAATTATAATTTTAATAATTTTTATTTTTCTTTAATCATGTAAAATGTATAACAATCAAATATTATAATAGGTATAAACATTTACTAATTATTTAATTTATATAACTAACTTAATTAAAAAAACTTTAAATTATTCAATCAAATGCACCATAAAAATCTAAAACTATATTTAATTTAGATAAATATATTCATAGTGAGGATGGTGTTCATGCTCAACTGCTTTTGACATCTCACAGGTTGTAATATCAAAAGATAACAATTATTTATGATCATAATGTGGTAGGAACTCCAAGACATTTTTGTTATATTTTCTAGGACATTTTTGTGGTGAGCAAAAAAAATAGCATCTGTTTGGCCTAGGGTAAGGAACTCATGGGATAGAGTTTGTAGATAATAGCTAAATTATTTTTTTCCTCATTATGAGTTAAAATTTAAAGATATTGATTATAGTATTTAGTGATAGTTTATTTAACGATGGTTGTTTTTAATTTCTGTTTAAGAATTAATTATGTTAAAGTTTTTGATAGCTTACTAATTATAATATTTAATAATAGTTTATTTAATAATGATTTTGAGAAGAGTTTTATGAGGAAATCACATTATAATTCATTTGTTTTTAGCGGAAAAATAATGATTGTTTTCTTTTTTGTTTGATAATCAATAATTTGTAAGTCTTGGACTACCCACTAATTATGGTATATAATGATACTTATATGTAATGAAAAATAAATTACTTAATTGAAAGGAAGTTGAGATAAGTGAGACCCCGATGTTGTTAAGTTTTTTTAGGAAAATTAATTGAAAATTCCTTGGTAATTTTGATAGGAACTTTGCCCATAGACCTTAATGTTTAGTGTTTTTCAAGAATTTGAAGATTCCTTAGATCATAAAAGTAAGTATCACATGGAATTTGGTGACTACCCAGTGGTTATGCCTCTTAATTTTAGTTCTAAATATGTTATATAAGAATGAATTAATAACTTTAAAATTTTCTAGTTTTTAGGAAATATTAATAGATTAGTTTAAATATTTTTTTTTTGCATTTGTAAGATAATTATTACTCAAATCTAATTGTGGAATGCCATATTTTAATTTTCAAATTATAAATTTTAATATCTAAATAAGTTCAATTTTCTAAAAGAATAAAATCTTATTTTCCCTTCTTAATCAAAATTTACCTTTTATATATATATATATATATATATATAATATATATATATATATATATATATAAAAATAAAATAAAAATATACAAAACTATTTTTATAAAAATATTTTCATCAAACACTTAATCATGTCACCTAATTTGAATTATGATGAGTGAATTTTAAATGAAATTATTTTTAATGAGATTTTTTGAAATTTTCTAATATAACCTCAAAATGTATAATTAATTTTGAAAATCACTTTTTAAATTAATCCATAAATAACTTTTACAAAAAATTATATATATGAAATTTAATGTGTAAAGAGATTAAAAACATGTTTGAATGCAAGCCTGTTGGGCATCCCTAATGATATGAGGGAGAATTGTGATAAAAAAGGGAGTGGATTCAAAACCTAAAATGACACTTATTAATCCAAATGCCAACGATCTCAATCTTTGAAATCTTGTAACGTGCAACCGCAAACTGTAGAATAATAATCAAATAGATCTACTAAACTAACTCTACCATAAAAATGCAATTTACAGAAAAAATATATTTTATATAAATTTTCACTCTTTAGTTATAAATCATGTTTTATTTCATTATTTATTTATAAAAATAAGTATTATTTATCCATAAATATAAAATTAAATAAATTTTATCACAGGTGACTGCATGAAGTTTGTGGACAAGATAATTCTGTTTGAAAAGAAAGTACATAAATTTCCTCAAATTAAGATTTTATTGGGCGAACTTAAATTTATTTTACTGATTTCACAGTCAGGAGAATACAGTGGTAGTGTTGGGATTAAATTTATCAGAATAAATGTAGGATCCTTGGTATTAATCTTTATCAGAATAAATGTAGGATCCTTGGTATTACATTAAAGATTAAGTAAAATTATAATAATTTATTAATCAAATAATATATCAAAATTAAATAAAAATTTCCAGATAAAATCAAAATTATCTATTATTATAATATCTGTAAGCATTCGATTTTTTCTATCACTGAATAATTTTATAATTTTAGAAGATCGGGCCACTATCCAGTCTGTACTATGCTGTTCATATTCGATGCGTGATGCCCGCTAAGTATTATTAAAGCCCAGCCGTTTACGTGGTAGCTAAAACATAATTTACATTATAAATCAATTGACACCTCGTTGTAGACGGTAGCAGACAGTGAGTACAGGAATCATCTAGAAGTATAGCGAAAGCGCAATTTACGGGAGTGGGCTTGCGTTTTGCAGAGGCAGCATCATTGTGCGTTATTCTTTCTGACTCCCATAATGCAACTTGGGTTTGTATTAAGCTCCAACGTTCAAAGCACAGGGGAAATCCATATATCCGGTGGACTGTTCGAGATGAGTTGATCAAACGTTTTAACTACACCGGAAATGCATATATCCGGTGGAAATATATAGCCGTTCAACGAACTTGGTAAATGGCTATATATATCTCTTTCGAATTTCATTTTACAGCGTTTTCATACTCCTCTATCCATCTATGTTCAGATTGTGTGCTGGGCTGTGGTTTGAGTCAGAGGTTAGTATGTTTAAGTCTCTGGTTTGAGTCAGAGGTCAGTAAGTTTAAGTCTGTGGTTTGAGTATGGGTATGTGTCGGTCTGTGTGTGAGAGTCAGCAATCAGTCATATCTGAGTAGATAGAGGAGGAGGGTTTGCAATTTTTGGTTTCATGGAGATCAATGATCCTCTTTCAGTATGGTATGCACCCCATCAAATTCTATTTCTGTATGCAATTCTATTTAGTAGCTCTGTTGTTTTTTTTCTTTTTTCTTGATTATAAATTATTCAATTGCCATTTACATACTGATGTAAATAATGTTGTTGATAAATGTTTAAAAATGATGCAGGTCATTGAGGCTGTGGTTAACGATGGCTAAACAAATGAAATAATTACATGGAATCCCACCTCCAATTCCAGGTATGGCCTTTCAATTAATATACTGTACGATCTGAAATATTGCATATGAAGGTCTGCACAATGTGATCTAGCTTACCATCCAGGCAGCAACAGGGTATTCCTTTATGTTTCACCCTATTCCTCTATGTTTTGTAGGCCATTCGATATGTGAGAAGGACCTGTAACCTTCAACCCATAATCTTGTCGTATGGTTAATCTCCACACCTAGAAGTAACCCCAGAATAGTGATTTCCATATTGAGATGCCGGTCTAAGGGGCAGGAAAGACGCTAGCTACATACTCTACATAGCGAGACTAATAGCCAGCACTGGCACTAGTCATAGCTTCTCTGCATAACACAACCACTAGCTTCTCATGCGCAGGTAGATTAAACAGGAAGGCACCGCCAAAAATAAACCTCACCCTCGCATATATAGAGGCACCTCAAAAAACCTTATAAGGCAAGACCGTACAGAGTCAGATCTAAACCCAGCCCTTTCTATTCATTCTGCCACTCAAAAGCTAGACAAATAGCCTGGCACTAGTCATAGAACCAATTGCTTAACCACTACTGTCACTAGTCTTAGAACCCTTAGGTATGAGTCATAGAGGCACAGCCACTAACTTCTCCTGCATACACAAAAGGTAGATTAGTTTGCCTAACACAACCTCTAGCTTCTGCTGCATACCGCAACCACTAGCTTCTCATGCGCTGGTAGATTAAGTGGGAAGGCATCCCCAAAAATAAACTTACCCTGCATATACAGAGGCACCGCCAAAAACCTTATAGGGCAAAACGCTACAAAACGAGATCTAGACCCAGCCCTTGCTATTCATTCTGCAATTCTAAATAATGGTGTTGGGAGCCAGAGATGTGTGAGAGAAGCAAAGGCTCCCATCCAATTGGCTATCGAATGCCAACGAACCCCTGTTTCCACGACAACCATGCAGGCACCATTAATGTGTCGTCCTCCAGCGCGGAGGAAGCGGCTTAATTCTTTAATATTTGAAAGTTTCAAATATTTTCTAATTAAAAACTGCTCAGATTTTGACTGCTGGTGGGGCTGTATTTAATCCTGTTTAACTGACTTCTCCGGATTTAGATGAATGATAAGGCCGACTACCAAACCAATTTTTGTTTTTCTCGCCATAACGGAGTACTTGCATTTCGTTTATCGCGCGAAATGGCGAGAGAATCTGTTTGTGGGATTTGTAACAGCTTGAAGAGGAACCTTGGCAATGACTAAGCTTTTATATATTTATAACGCTAACTAACAGTCGTTCTTACCTCCGATTCATCCAGCCTACTTGCGTTTAAACTGACTAGGCAACTCCAATAATTAAGACCATACGTTGTCGGCTGCCTTCCCTGCCTGGAAGTTAAAAATGCTTTTCATGCTGTATACCGATTCCCATGAAACTTTTTCTGGGGAGGAAGCTACTGATTTTATAAAATTTCAAAGTTTCAAATATTTTTTAATTAAAAACTGCCCAAATTTTGATCACAGCCCCAAACTATAAAGTAATAGATATGTATTTGTCCCAAATTTAATTCAATTTAATCTCATTTGGAATATTTTTTAAGCAAAACTTGTGTCACTGAAATTCCATGTGGCATTTTCATATTAAAAAAAATTACAGTCATCTATATGGTGGGTTTTACTTTCTTGAAATCTTAAAAACATACAGTCTAGTTGATCTTGATCATTACTGCTGGATGGGAAAGTATTATAATCCATGTGATTCCATTAAACTTCTTTTCTTGCTACCCATGGGAATTCCTCTAAGCCTTAAAGTAGGTAGTTTACATTCCAAGGATTTCTGAAGGGCCTTTTTAGGTGCTTTGATTAAGGAGGTAATTTTAGGTAGGTTCATTAAGGAGGTACTTTCATCATTTACTTAAAGAATTAGGTTATTGAGTCTGATTCATTCCAGTTGTCAAAAAAAATTCAACATTTTTTTCCTTTTAATGTAGTAGAAAATTTTATGATATTTAAAATTATGAATTTAGTTATTATTTAAATGAATTATTAGAAAATTTTACCATTCTCACTCTCATTTCATTGCAAACTATACTTGTTCTATTGACCACATTCACACTTTACCTCAATGCAAAATATTCATACTTTACACCACTTTCACACATCATTGCAAATATCTCTCACAGTTCATTTCAAACAACTAATTTCTTCTTATGCAAATATTCCTTGTATTGCACCTCTTGACACCCACTTTCACTTCACACTGTACATTAAACTTGCACCTCTAGATTCTCTTCAATTTGTAGATACTCCTTCATCTTGCCCATGACACTTCTAAGCTTTGGATTTGCTCTAATGAAATTATTTAATTATTATTTCAAATACACTTTAGTCAAATCACTTTCAAATAGTTATGAAAGCTATCTTCTTCCTTAAATTCATTTGTTATTATATTAGATTTGTAAATTAAAGCATACTTTTATAGCTTTGCATAATAATATTGTATTAATGTTTTTTCCTTAATGAATTATCATGTGTGTGTGTATATATATATATTCTTTATATATATATATATATATTCTTTATGAATTGTGCATTTAATTATGTTACTAGTTGTTAGAAAGGGTTTCTATACTAACAATATCATTTCAATGTTGTATGATGCAGAAAATTTATCAATACCAAGTTGCTCCTTACTTGAAGACATTATATCTTTTTATGTTTTGTAAAGTTGTAATTACAACAATTTGTATTTTTTGTTGTTGTTGTTTAAATGGGCCCATCAAAGAATGTAAATTAATAGAAGCTATCATTAATAAAATGAGTAGGCTTTTTTTTGTGGAGGGGAATTCAACCCCTCCAAAAGGCTCTTAGGAAGGTTAAATTCTAACCCTCGTTCGAGTTGTGTTCCTTGCGCTCATGGTTTTCATGATCTTTAGTTTATAGTAACTTCAATATTCTCAAACACAAATAGACTATTTTGTTATAATAAATTATTTAACATTTATTCACATAAATTATTTAACATTTTTTTAATTTTTTAAACATCTTCACGAGATACACACAAATGGAAAAATCACTTTTATTCAGATAAATTATTTAAAAAAAATTTCAGTGTTTTAAATATCTTCTCTACATACACACAAATGGCAAAATCACTCTTTTTCACATAAATTATTTAATATTTTTTCAACATATACACATAAATGAAAAAACCACTCTTATACACATAAATGATATATCATTTATAACATGTACTTATATATTTTTTTTAATTTCTAATTTTTGTTTGCTTTGATTTTCAATGTTTTGGCTTTTTATTTTGATTTTTGATCTTTTCTCAATTGTTTAATTATAAATGTGTTATTAAGACATTTATATTATATTTTTTCCTTATATGAAATAAGGATCATTTAATATTTACCTTCATATTTTTATAAATTTAAATTAAATACCAATATATTATTTAGAGTTTGTAAATATTTAAATGTTGGTATTATTTATTTATTCTTAATATCTATATCTAAATGCTTTGTGTATTATTGGTTTTATTATTTTATATATAAATATAATAAACATATTTTTAAAGTTTTATATATATCTATATATGAATGAATGTATTTGGGTTATAATGTATGCTTTGGATTGTGTTTTATATGTATCTGAATGTACTATTTTGAGAATTGAAATAATGTTTTTATTTGTTGCATTTCAATAGTTAGAATTTATTTGTTTAGGTTTTTATTTTCATTTGTATCAATGCATAGGATATCTATTTCTATATTGTGTGTGTGAATGTATTATAGAGAGTATTTGTATTACTTGTATGTATCTTTTCTGGAGTGTTTACTTTTCTATGTTTATGAATGTCTCATTTTGCATGCTTTTGAGTATTCCTTCATTGTTTATTTGTATCTCTATGATTGTAATGTTTGAGTATTCCCTAAGTGTTAGAGTAGTGGTTTCATTGTTTGTGTGTATATAAATGTATTTTTATGAATATTTGTTCGTATTATTTTGAGTATTTTTCAAGATTCCTTCATTATTTGCTCGTGTGTGTATTTTTTGAGTATTCTTGTATATGGATATTGTTTACTTGTATGTATATGAATGTGTTATTTATTGTATTTGTATATGTATTATTTACTTGTATATGTGTATGAATGTATTATTTGCTATACTCGTGTGTCTATTATTTACTTATATTCTTTACTAGGTGTATGAATCTATTTTTTGCTACATCTATATTATATAGAGTATCATAGAGAGTATTGTATTACTAGTATGTATTTTTTTTTGGAGTGTTTATTCTTCTATGTTTATGAATGTCTCATTTTGCGTGCTTTTGAGTATTCCTTCATTGTTTACTTGTATCTCTATGAGTGTAATGTTTGAGTATTCCTTGAGCATTAGAGTAGTGGTTTCATTGTTTGTATGTATATAAATGTATTTTTATGAATAGTTGTTTGTATTATTTTGAGTATTTTTCAAGATTCCTTCATTATTTGCTTGTGTGTGTATTTTTTGAGTATTCTTGTATATGGATATTGTTTACTTGTATGTATATGAATGTGTTATTTATTGTATTTGTATATGTATTATTTACTTGTATATGTGTATGAATGTATTATTTTCTATACTTGTGTGCCTATTATTTACTTATATTCTTTATTAGGTGTATGAATCTATTTTTTGCTACATTTATATGTGCATTTTTTATCTGTATTCATTGTAAGTGTATAAATATATTATTTATGTGTATGAATATATTCTTTGCAACATTTATATGTGTTTTGTTTGCTTGTATTCTTTGTATGTGTATGAATGAATTCTTTATGTGTGTATGAATCTATTCTTTGTTACATTTGCATGAGTCTTGTTTACTTGTATTCTTTGTATGTGTATCAATGCAGTATTTATGTGTGTATAAATCTATTATTTACTATATTTGTATGTGTCCTCCTTACTTGTATTATTTGTATGTGTATCAATGTATTCTTTATTTGTGAACGAATCTATTCTTTGCTACATTAATGTGAGTATTTTTTACTTGTATTTTTTCTATGTGTATCAATGTATTCATTATGTGCATATGAATCTATTATTTGCTACATTTGTATGTGTCTTGTTAAATTGTATTATTTGTATGTGTGTGAAAGTATTTTGTGTATATGAATATATTATTTGCTACATTTTTATGTCTCTTGTTAAATTGTATTCTTTGTATGTGTGTGAAAAAATTCTTTGTGTGTATGAATCTATTCTTTGCTATATTTGTATGTACCTTGTTTAATTGTATTTTGTGTATGTATATGAATGTGTTCTTTATGCGTGTTTGAATCTATTCTTTGTTACAGTTGTATGTGTCTTGTTTATCTTTATTCTTTGTATGTGTATAAATGTATTATTTATGTGTATGAATTTATTCTTTGCTACATTTGTATGTGTCTTGTTAACTTGTATTCTTTGTATGTGTATCAATGTATTATTTATGTGTGTATGAATCTATTATTTGCTACATTTGTATGTGTCTTGGTTACTTGTATTTTTAATGCTTTTATATATATCTATATATGAATGAATGTATTTGGGTTATAATGTATGCTTTGGATTGTGTTTTATATGTATCTGAATGTACTATTATGAGAATTGAAATAATGTTTTTATTTGTTACATTTCAATAGTTAGAATTTATTTGTTGAGGTTTTTATTCTATGTTTATGAATGTCTCATTTTGCATGCTTTTGAGTATTCCTTCATTGTTTATTTGTATCTCTATGAGTGTAATGTTTTAGCATTCCCTAAGTGTTAGAGTAGTGGTTTCATTGTTTGTGTGTATATAAATGTATTTTTGTGAATAGTTGTTTGTATTATTTTGAGTATTTTTCAAGATTCCTTCATTATTTGCTTGTGTGTGTATTTTGTGACTATTCTTTTGTATGGATATTGTTTACTTGTATGTATATGAATGTGTTATTTATTGTATTTGTATATGTATTATTTACTTGTATATGTGTATGAATGCATTATTTGCTATACTTGTGTGTCTATTATTTACTTATATTCTTTATTAGGTGTATGAATCTATTTTTTGCTACATTTATATGTTCATTCTTTATCTGTATTCATTGTAAGTGTATAAATATATTATTTATGTGTATGAATCTATTCTTTGGAACATTTGTATGTGTTTTGTTTACTTGTATTCTTTGTATGTGTATGAATGGATTTTTTATGTGTGTATGAATCTATTCTTTGTTACATTTGCATGTGTCTTGTTTACTTGTATTCTTTGTATGTGTATCAATGTATTTTTTATGTGTGTATAGATCTATTATTTACTACATTTGTATGTGTATCAATGTATTCTTTATGTGTGAACGAATCTATTCTTTGCTACATTAATATGTGTCTTGTTTATTTGTATTTTTCTATGTGTATCAACGTATTCATTATGTGTGTATGAATCTATTCTTTGCTACATTTGTATGTGTCTTGCTAAATTGTATTATTTGTATGTGTGTGAAAGTATTTTGTGTGTATGAATCTATTCTTTGCTACATTTGTATGTGTCTTGTGAAAGAATTCTTTGTATGTGTGTGAAAGAATTCTTTGTGTGTATGGATCTATTCTTTGCTATATTTGTATGTAACTTGTTTAATTGTATTTTGTGTATGTGTATGAATGTATTCTTTATGTGTGTTTGAATCTATTCTTTATTACATTTGTATGTGTCTTGTTTACCTATATTCTTTGTATGTGTATCAATGTATTCTTTATGTGTATGAATTTATTCTTTGCTACATGTGTATGTGTCTTGTTAACTTGTATTCCTTGTATGTGTATCAATGCATTCTTTATGTGTGTATGAATCTATTATTTGCTACATTTGTATGTGTCTTCTTCACTTGTATTCTTTGTATGTGTATCAATGTATTCTTTATGCGTGTATGAATCTATTATTTGCTACATTTGTATGTGTCTTGTTTAATTGTATTCTTTGTATGTGTGTGAAAGTATTCTTTGTGTGAGAATCTACTCTTTGCTACATTTATATGTGTCTTGTTTAATCGTATTCTTTGTATGTGTGTGAAAGAATTTTTTCTGTGTATGAATCTATTCTTTGCTACATTTGTACATGTCTTGTTTAATTGCATTTTGTGTATGTGGATGGATGTGGAGTAGTGATCATACTTCTCATGTTCTTCTTGTCTCCTCAGATTCTCATGAATCAAATAGTGGCCCTCCCATCCCAGTTGTTTAGGCGAGTCCCTCTCCTCTTCCTATAGAGCATGGGGACAATCATATGATGCCCCCACCAAGTAGTCTTGTCATTTCCTTAGATTAGAGTCAATTGACTGCTTTTCGCCTTCTATCTTATGTGCCTTTCTATTAGCATCATGTCTTCTACTACTTGGCAATCTTTGGGTTACCCATAGCTTGTGCCTATCACCCAGAATTTGTTGGCTTTCAACAAAGGAACGAGTGAGCCCTTAGGGATCCTTCTGAAGTTCCCTATTACTTTGAGAGGAAATACCATCTATATAGATGTGATGGTAGTACAAGGTCCCTTAGATTTAAATCTTCTCCTTGAATGTGACTATGTTTATGTCATGGGAGCTCTTGTTTCTTCACTTTTCCATGTGGTCTGTTTTCCACACGAAGGGAGAATCATGGCCATTGATCAATTGTAGTTCATTGGTCACCACGTGCCTCTTATGAAATCATCGTCCTTTATTGGTTCATGTTTTCAAGTAGTACCCTCCCCACCACAATTCAATTATGTGGCCACCTATTCCGTCTCCACATCCGTTGATGATCACACAGATGGTATAGTATATTATATACTGGGGGCATTGGCACCTGATTTGTCACTAGTACCAGTTGACATGTGTTCCTCCGAGAGCTTAATTCTCCCATCCAGTGAGGACCTCTTGGGAGCCATGTTCCTGTATGGTACATGAATAGACCTTGGAGCATAGTTCTTTGTCTTGTGTCAAGCTCCTTAAAAAATGAAACAAGGAGTCAAAGCATAGTTCCTTGCCTTGTGTCAAGCTCATTAAACAATGACACAAGAGGTGTGAGCATAATTCCTTGTCTTGTGTCAAGTTTGTTAAAAAATGAATCAAGGAGTTTGAGGATAGTTTCTTCCTGTATCAACCTCATTAAAAAATGAAACAAATGTCCTAGGATATTTCTTTTACTATGCCAACCTCATTAAAAAAATGAAAAAAACTCCCTTTAACAAATCGAGTCTTTGATTAAGATCTTGTAAAATCCTAGTCGAGTCTTTCTTGGATCTCGAGAGTGACCTTCATTCCATCCACCTCACTAAATGAAATGAATCTTGGGGGGCATGTACCTGAAATTGAGTCATTATGTTGGGGGAATGCAAACTTATTGCAAGCATAGTTTTTTGTTTCAAGCCTGTAAAAAAATGAAACCAAGCTCAAGCAGATTTTTTCATTTGATGCTTTTGTAAACATGAAACCAAATTCAAGCAGAGTTTTTCATGGTTCAATCTTGTGTAAAAATGAACCCATATCCAATTTACATCTTGTGATTATCATTTTTATCAACTAATTTCTTCTAGATGAGCCTTGGTTGTTCCATTCCATCGCCACCATCTATTTGGAGGATCATTTGCTTTCACTTGGTTGTTTTACCCTTTCTTAAGGAACTGTAAGGATGAGTGGTTTTATTAGCCAACCTCTTGACCATTACATGTTTTGAGTAGTTCCATCATTACTAGAACCAGTTTCTATCCCTTTATACCACTCATTCCTTCAGGACAAGTCACCTTTAAGATCTTTTTTGACTCATAAAAAATGAAAAGATTACCGAGTAGTTTTCCTTTTTAGACTCGTTAATGAAAATAAAACTAGGGAGTCATATTTGAGCTCTTTTCTAACTCTCAAAATATGAAAATATTGTCAAGCTCTTCTCATTTTGAACTCGTTAAAGGTTGCAAAACATCATTTACCAAGTATACTTTTACCCCATTTTTGGGCTAGGATAAAATATTTATGAAAAAGGAATACCTTAGTCAAACATGACTAGGAGGTTCTCTTGAGTAATTTTTTCTACCTTTTCTGGATCGAGGGACAACCTTACAAAAAGGGCCCCCTTAACGTTTCTTTTCTGTGTCTTTTTCAAACTCTATAAATATGAAAAAGATTCTGAGTTTCACCTTTATCGGACTCGCTAAAATATTCAAACGACATAGGACTTGTCATTATGATGAGACTGAGCTACTCCTTTCTAGGGCTCGTAAAACTTACTAGGATGGATCCATCGAAAGGATGGACTTATATTACAAGCATATGTTATCCCCATTAAGGTTGCGTAAAAATAACTAGGGTACTCGCCAGAAATGGTGGGGGAAAATTGGAAGTATTTCATTAGTTGTATTCTTCACTTCAGGCAACATGTCGCCCTTGAACATTGACACCCATTTGTTACTCGTGTTGGTTTTTGGAACATCCTCACACTATCAATTTCCTCCCTAGGTTTTGGGTTATCCATTTTAAACCTCTCATATGATCTTTTCCATGTTACCATGACCTCTGATCCTATGATGTCAAATGTTACCAAACTCTGGAGTCATGTCATCCACATATTCAAGAGAAGTCTTCCTACACATACGTTGTCTGATCATATGTCACCATCTTGGATTGCTCTCATTCATTGTGTTTCCCATTTCGTGTCAATGATAAAGCATTCATTATGACCTTCGTTCAAGAGATCACTTCATGTCAACTTCAGCTCATTATCCAAGAAGTTGATCTAGAAACCCGCTTCTAGTATCTTAGAGCTTGCATACCTCAATGGAAAGTTCTTCGCACTCGATGACAGCTTCTCATCATTTTCCTTCAATCGAATGATTTCACGAGTGTTTGACTTTAGTTCCTTATTCAGACTTCGTTAATTGTATTGAGAGTACATTGAGATCCATTGACATTATGGGTGGCTTCTCTCGCAATTGTTAACGCTTCACATCATTGGCCGATAATCAAGTGATTTTCTAGCATGTTCGACTTCACCACATCTATTCACATGTTAGAATTTGTACTTTGATTGGGTTGTGTTGGAGGAGAAGACCTTGGGCTTAGATCGCAAAAGTATAGGTTTCAAGGAGTTGATAGTATTCATGGTTATATACATGATTATTTAGATGGATGGCTGCAGACATGTCGTGGGTATCATTTTGATCCTGCTTAGTCGAATGGCTACAACCACACCGTGGGTCTTTTCATTTTGATCCTCTCTATGAAGATGGTTGCACCCATGTCGTGGGTCTGTTTCATATGATCATTTCAGTGGGATGGTTGCATCCATGCTAATGATCCATGCACATGATCCATTTCTTGATGGATAACTGCACTTATACCATGGATTCATGTATTGTTATATGCCTCTCATGTTTATCAGGCATGAGTATCATATTTCAGATACGTACATGTATGTTTGATTTGCAAGTCTTTCGATGCTGGTATTCCCATTCCTCGCTCCATCTTAAATCATTTTAGCCATCGCTCTCAGCTCTTCATGCTTTAGGGGGCATCTGTTACACAATAATTCTTTACTCTCCTATCACTCCCTGTTCCTGATCCCGAAGAAGCCTAGTAGTGACTATTGTGTTATACTTTCACCATGAAACCTATGCTCTTACATCCCTTGAAGTTTGAATAAAGTATTCCCCAATCCCTTTAGAACATTTCTAGAGCATCCTTCTTAAAACCTAGTTTTTAAGATCAATGCTCTTTCCCAGTGTCTCACCTGTGCTGATGGCAGAAGTTTACACTATGACCCATGCCGATCGGTGCTACTGTTAGCCCAATACCCATGACGGTCTACTTATGGAAAGTTTTTATAAGAGGAAATGGAGTTTCATGTCTAGAAACTTCTAGTGGCGATGCGTTGGATGTTTGTTTGGTTGGATAAGGGTCGAGAACTCCATATAAGATTCTTTCCCCCTTAAAAATGGACCTTCCCAAGGAGATAAGACCTTTTTCCCCTCTTGAGTGGATCTCATTCTTATCTTCGTCTCCCTATATAAACCACTTCCTCTTACCCTTTTTGGTTACAATATAAAAAACTAGTTGTAAAATTATGAAATATTTTTCCCTTTTCTTGCTACAGGTATATTTCCTCCTAATTATACTATGGTGCAGAAGAAGCATTTGGTGGTTAGATCAATAGACTATCAACTTATTGCACAACAACTGTATAAAATGGGTATCGATCAAGTTTTATTCCACTCTATCCTTAATCATGAATGTGAAGGTGTATTATGCAAATGTCACGTTGGGGTTGTAAAAGTTCATCTTGGAGGGAAAGCTACTACTCAGAAAGTTCTACAAGTTGGCCTTTGGTGGCCGACTCTCTTTAAGGATGCAAAAGAATACGCAAAGACTTGTGATGTCTTTCAATGGGTTGGCCAAACATTGCCTTTTGATGAAATACCTTGATATCTTGTACAAGATCTTGTTTTTTTTAGAAATGGGTGGTTGATTTCATTGGGTGTATTCATCCTCTTACTCTTCATTTGAATACTCAACATATAATTACCATGGTGGATTATTTGACTCATTGGGTAGAAGTTTCTCCAGTTAAAGATTTCACTACTGATATGGATGCCCTGTTTATATTTCAAAACATTATTACCATGTTTGGTTGTCCATGAAGTCTTACAAGTGATCAAGATTCCCATTTCATAAATGAAACTGTCAAGGTTCTACTGCAAAATTTCATGAAGAAAAACCATAAGGGAACTCCTTATCATCTGGAAGCCAATGGGACTATTGAAGATTGTAATAAAATTTTCGAGAAAGGAATTACTAATGTTTTCTCTACAAACAAACATGATTAGGATGAATGAGTCCCTACTACTTTGTAGGCCTACTGAGCTACATTCAAGCGGTTTCAAAAGTACATTCCTTTTCAATTGGGTTATGGGAAATAATTTGTTGTTCCTGTTGAGTTTATTATTCCTAATATTTTCATTTCTCATGAAAATGAAATTTATTAAGATGAGTCCATTCCTGAACAATTGTGTGAATTATCGCAGCTAGATGAGTCCCAATTTCTCACTTATTTTCATCAAGTTGTTGAGAATGAGTGCTATAAGACTTGGCACATTCAAAAAATAAAAAAGAAATCATTTTCTGTGGGTGACCAAGTATTACTTTATGACAACAATTATCACAAGAATCATGATAATCTTCAAATGCATTGGCTTGGTCGTTTTTGTTTTGTGGAAATGAAATATTTTGGCGTTGTTTTGCTTGCTCAATGAGATGGTAGGATTTTCTCTGGATGGGTGAATGGCACTCACCTGAAGCCCTATTTTCCTATTTCAGCTTCTAAATAATTTGTCCTCCCTTCATGAGAGTAGTAAGTAGGAGTTAGGATAGTTTCCTCAACAAGCATTTCAACATGTTAGTAGTTTGTGTTTTCAATCTTTTATGCAAGTCTGTTGTCTTTTTAGTTGCAACCCATTGTGCTCATGGAAATTATTTTGTATATTATCTTGTTAGTGTCATTAATGCTTGTCTTATCTATCTTTATTTTGAGTCATGTCTGATTTAGCAACCAAATTTGTCTCCCATTTCCCGATAATATTTCCTTCTATAGTTAGATGTTATATTATGTCATGACATTCCTCAGTATGTGTTCAAATCGCATGACATTAATTCAATTTTAACTCATATTTATCATTCTTAATAGCTAAGTCCTCCACCCTCTCAAATTTTCTATATATTCCTACTCTTCATCTTCATTTTCATCTTTAATTTTCTCGCATTCTTAGTTTCTTCTCTCACTACGTTACCACTTATCTTTTTCGCCCCCTTGTTTTTTTTATTTATATCGATCATTATTTAACCATGGTTCACCAAGTTAGAACATCTATCATATTGTAATTTCCTTACTCTCATATTCACTGCTAGGACAACCTCTTGGGAAAGTATGACAAAGCCCATCTTGTCGATAATGAAGTCTCTGATCCCACTTTGTTACTTGTGCTTTGGACCGATGTTTTTATGGAGCCCAATACCCTTTCCAATGCCCACTCTACCATGAAAGTTAGACCACTCTCTTTCCCTTGAAGCATTCCACTCTCCTTCTTATGCACGACTTACATATTCTTGGCACCACTAGTGAGGTAATTTACTGCACCAAGTTACTAATCATTCAACTTCATTGAGGTTCTCTTCAGTTGTACTGGGAATACCACATTCATCCGGTATATATCTATAGAATCACAAGATTGTCCACTTATGGTGCCAACGTTGGCTAGGATTTTCCTAAAACTGCTAAATGTAGCAAGAATATAGATGAGAATAATTCGTATAAGAAGTATGGAACCACCAGAAAATAATATGTTGTGGAGTTTTTCTTGATATGATCAATAATATGTCAATTCACATTGCTGCTACAATTATCGCCATCAAACCCATGTGTGATTATACTAGAGGATAATGTTTGTTTGATGCCATCTCAGTTTTAGAAGCTTGTGTATGAGGCGATCAGCTACATTGGTCTAGCTATCTCCTTCATGAGTTATTTTAAGCCATCAATGACGTTTTTGCTTGACCCACATATTTTATTTTTGGATTTCTGATTGTTTGCCTTATTATGTCGAAATGGTGTGCTCCAAAAGGTCGCAACCTTGCCATAATTGCAGAAGATGAACCTATTTCATATTCTTATGCACCTTGGCATAACAATGAAGATATTGTCAAAAAAGAGTTTCATGATCTTTCATTTAGCCACTCGTTCAAAAAAATGGATGATGTGACTAGAACCATTTCATGGGTGTCGCTCCCGCTACTCATCCGATACTCTCCTTATACTTGGTTCAATATATATCATATTTCTTGTTATATTTGGTTGATGCATGTCTCTCCTACAACTTTTTCTATGCATAAATTGTCATTCTACATAAGTGAGAACGATTTCCACTTTGAGGTCATCACTTGAACATGATCGTCTCATGGCATCAGAATGGAAAGATCATATAAAACTTTGATGAAATGAAACCTATCAAAGATGCCCCTTCATCTTTGCAAAATCACTCTAAAGATATGTGTAAAGATCTACAACCCCTACTGAAGAAATATAGGGAGTGCATGAGCTCAGCTCATGCTACTTAGTCAGAGGTAGGCTCTTTCGTTCAAAAAAATGGATGATGTGACTAGAACCATTTCGTGGGTGTCACTCCCTCTACTCATCCAGTACTTTCCTTAGGACTGGCTCGATAAACCTCATATTTCTTGTTATATTTAGTCAATGCATGTCTCTCATACAAATTTTTCTATGCATAACTTGTCATTCTACATAAGTGAGAATGACTTCCACTCTAAGGTCATCACTTGGACATTAGTCATCTCGTGGCAACAAAATGGAAAGATCCTATACAACTTTGATGAAATGAAACCTATCAAAGATTCCACTTCATCTTTGCGAAAGCACTCTAAAGATATTTCAGAAGATCTCCAACTCCTACTAAAGAAAGATAGGGAGTGCATGAGCTCAGCTCATGTACATCAAATCACTCATATTTCCATTGCACCACCCACTATTGCATCCATCATTCGACCTGCCACCATCCTTTCCTTTCACCTCACCAAATCCACAATACTAACCCTACAACCACCTTCATCAACCTTGATGTCAAGCCTCCATCCATCGATCATGTTTTTCCCATTGATGAAGAGAAACCCTTATCCCCACATACAACTTGCAAAGAGACACCCCATTCATCAAAAGGAACCTTTTCATACCATATTGACTCACTTATTTTCATTTATCAACCAAGAGATATGGAAAATAACTTTGCTTTTGTTACTTCTAATGGTTTTCCTAACACTATCATTCCCCCACCATCAACTGCTTCTCCTCCTGCTGCTACTTCAGCTCATCTATATTCTTTTACCACTTCATTCATTTATGCCAAGCAAGTGGCTAATTTATGAAAGACCCTGACTAGTGTCATTAAGTGATCTCCCTTTCCTCAGAACAACATAATCTCCTTACTTTTATTCTGACCCTTGTTATTCATAGAATTGAACATAATCAAAAAGTTGATATACAAAGAGAATCTTCATTACACGACTAGTCAGAGTTCTTAGGTTCTAGTGGCCAACCACTGCAATTGTGATTTCCACCACCAAATACCATTTTAGTTGACACCCTTAGCATATTGTCTTCGCTACAATTGTTCAAGTTTATTCATGACTCTGTGTCTAAGTTGGAGATTTGTCTTGTTTAGGCTGAGACTTGATGTGTATATCTTCAAGATACTTGTGAAGAATGGGAACAAAAACTCCATGTTTCCGCTACTATATAAACTTAGTCGTGCCTTGGAAAAGATGCAATATAAACTCAGGTAAATGATCTTCATTCCAAATTGCAATCAATGTGGCCCACACTTGCACCTTTTGCTGAAGAGTTGCCTAAATATTTCACCATCTATACCCGTACCAAATGTTTCACTTTTTATGAAGTGACATATAACTAAATTGTGGCCCATAACCTTGCCTTCCAGGACAATGTTGCTACCTTATAGAAATCCACATTAGATCCCTAAGAGATATTCAAGAACGAGATCCCCGATAAAATTAAGGAAGTCACCTCTATCGTACACATTTTTCCATAGTTTATGTAGGAGTCACAGTATATGATGAGTCAAATTTCTGACTACAGTGGTGTTCTAGCGAAGAAGAATAAAGTTATTGGTCCCTTGTGTGAGAATGTGAACAACCTCTTTCGGCAAGCGATGATGACCTTTGATCTGACAGTGAAGACACAACTCTTGGATAAAGCCGGTGACTTAGATGCTCATATTAACCAGTTGGAAGATGCATCATAGGTGACTAAATGCGTTCTTCACGACCTCAACCAATAAGAGAAAAGACACTTCCTCACTTTGAATAAACTATCTACTCTTGTTGATCAACAACTCCAGGAACTTGTATAGTTGTAGCCTATTGATCTTAGGGCACAGATAGTCAAATAATTTTCAAGCAAAGTTTCTACACTATTGGACTCATGGAACTCATATGTTTCTGCATACAAAAAATTTAAGGATTCATCTCTTCATACTGTTCCAGAGTTGAGTCATTCATTTAAAGTTACTGTAGCTAATCCGAGCAGAAGCCATCCTGCACAAAGTTTAGAAGAAACAATAGTAATACAATGCCCCAAGGACGAGTAAATGGATTTTGGTCGAGGCATGTTGGGTCCCTCATTTTTGAAGGAATATAAGTTGTGGAGGACATTTTAGACAAAGTTTCTAGAAGCAGAGCACTAGAAAATCAAAGCGGTAGTGGAATACTTCTTTTTGGATTTGTGCAGTGGAAAATAAGGACGTGCACCAAAGAAGATGGAGCTTATTTTGATATGGTCAAACAAAGAACCAAGGTAATGGCCCTAGGTATTGTAAAACCATGGATCAAGCAAGCGAGGCACTGAAGACTAGATCACCCGAGCACGACTATAAAAGAAGACAAAAGGCAGTGAGAAATAGTTAGATGATGCTACAAAGTTTAGATCATATTGTAAGCTTAAATAGTGTTTTATAGTTTGGACTACACTGCAAAGTCTTGATTTTTTTTAATGTTTGGAATCTGAGCTATATGAGAAAAAGACTTCTTACGGGTGGATCTAAACATGTAATGACCTATTTTGATACTTATTTTGAATTTTAACAAATGGACACAAGTTTGTAATTTTTGAAAAGATGTAATGGAGAGATGTTGTTGTAGTTAGGCTCTGATGTTTTAATAATAAAAGGAGAATGGGAGTTCTACTACATGCTTATGTATTTTTCACCCCGTTTAAAATTCTTTGCATATGGTTACTTTCTATTAAATGTATAAGTTAAATACTTGTGAATGAATGTATGAATGGCTGCGCAAGTTGTTTAGATATCTAAATCCATATCCCTTATGCCTTTTTATTGTTCTGTCTCACCTCGCGTGAGACTCTCCTCCAATTCAAGGGAGTGAAAATGTCGACAATGTGCTAGACTATGTAGAAACCTTTGTTGGAAACCTAGGACGTACGCAGGGTCAAAATTCAATTAAACTGTTCCTCCAACAAATAATATTAGAAAATATTACAATAATAATTTTCACACATTTATTAATATTAGAATATCTATTAAATATGTATGTAGACGTTCATAAAATTTAGTAGA